>PVKV010028758.1:0-24553 GCA_004027835.1 Alouatta palliata
CTACCATCATCCACCACCAACATCACCACCACCATCACCACCATCATCACCATCACCACTACCATCATCCACCACCATCAACATCACCACCAACATCACCACCATCATCACCATCACCATCACTACTACCACTATCCACCATCACCAATCTCATCACCACCATCACTGCCAGCTGAGCAAACCCTTGCCCTGCTCCATTATGCAGACAGAAGGCTGAAACCAAGAGAGGTTGACAAGTTTTGTCACAAGTAGCAAGGGGATGGTGTTTTGGGTCCTCTTGGCCATACTGAGCAAGCTGAGGACCAGCCAGGGGCAGAAGGAAGAACAGGAAGTGGTGCCCAGGCTGTGCCACCCTCGCACAGCCCACTCATACAGCCCAGGGGCGTTGGGATTAGACCCAGTGGTGGCAGGCTCAGCTGCGGCCCAGCCACGGGGAGGGAAGTGGGAAGCACACCCAGGAGGAAGAGAGTGGTCAGGAGGGGGCTCCCCATGAGCAGTCAGCGCCTGCACCCAGGAAGCATTCAAGACAGAGCTGAGGGGTGAAGACATCCACTAACTGGGGCATGAGGACTAGGGTCTTTGCAGGAACATCCCTGCCATGCAACTCCCCTGATAAGCCCACAGGAGCTGCGGCCACAGGCCTCACACCAGGCCTAGCTACATTCAGCCAAACATGCACACACTACCTTCCCCGATTCTTACAGCAGTTGCTGTTGTCACTCAATAGGCTGGCGGGGCAGCCAGATGCCCATGGTGGCCACTGTCCAGGGATGCCCCAGGTGCAGAGGTGCACACTTAACCTAGGACCAGGATGCCTGAACCACCACAGTTCAGAAGAGGAAACAGCTCCAGAGCTGCACCCGCTCCCAAATTCTTCACAGCTTAGAGGCAAATGGGGACAATGGGGGACACAACCCAACCAGGCCAGGCAGCTGGGAGGTGCAGGCCGAACTCTTGCCAGGCCCCTCGCCCTCCGTGACCCAGCCTCCTGACTGTGTCATGCCCGCTTCACCACCCTGTGTGTCCCCCAAGCTACAGGAAGAAGAGTGCCCAGGCCACTCATGGCTTCAGCTGACAGCAGGCCGGCTGCACACCTCCCCGCCTGGCTCCCCCTGCACTGGGTGCAGATGCCCCAAATGCTGGCTCAGGAAATGCCAGCTCCTTACTGTCACCTTCCACTTCCCCATGATTCCAGGGCTTCCCACGGTAGGCAGGGTTTTTTTTTTTTTTTTCGGAGAAGCCAAGTGACCACCTGCAGAGCTGGTCCCTAACAAGATGAACAGGCAGGGTCTGTCACCAGAGGGCTGAGGGGCTGCACTGACAGGCCAGTGGCTGCGGAACCTGTAGCCGCATCCCGAATGCCCACCCACCGCTGGGCTCCCAATGCAGCTGCCACTCCTCCACCCACCCAACAGCACAAACCTCAAAGGATGCCGATCCCCAGAGTGTAGCCCACACAGCCAGAATGAAGTCTTGAGCCCAGGGGCCAGGACCAGGGACCCCAAATCTGAGGCTGGCCCTTTCAGGAGAGCTACAGGGCATTTGATTTTACCAGGAAACCACCACATTCCCCCAGCTAGAGATGGCTGAGTAAGCGAGAATTCAGGTAGCCTCGCTGACGGGGTCACCCGCCCATCCCAGGGACCCAGAAGTCAGAAGGGCTTGGCCCAGCCAGCGCCAAGGAGGAAGCCAGGAGAGTGCAGTGATGGAAACCGCCCAGCTCCGGGGCCAGGCCTGTCCAGCCACGCTCGCCCCACTGGTTCCCAAAAAGGAGCTCTGACATGGGGGGTACAGGGAGGAGGCGGCTCAGGGCCGCCCACCTAGAAAGAGGCCAAGGAGCCCCAAGAGTCCTGAAGCTGCTTTCCAGCCCCATGGCCGGAGACACTCAGCAAGCTGACCTGTGCCCCTGTGTGGCCATTCCCCCGGGGGCACAGTGAGCAGACCACCCAACTGCTAACCAGGGCAGAGGCTGGGAGGGTGGGAGTCAAGCCCCAGGCCTGCCAGCGTCCCCATGGGAGGAAGTGGAGTCACGGAAGGGCGTGACCAAAGGTGTGGGGCCACCAGGAAGCTGGGAGCCCCGATGGCCTGCGTGTGACGTCCTTCCCTCCCTCCCCCTCCGTAAAATGGAGGCTGTGACACCAGGGCCCGCCCTGCGCACTGCACCCAGCCAGGTGACCGTCACGGCCCCCTGCAAACACACCGGCTTCATCGTGTGATAGAAGGCCTGCCGCAGGCAGCAGCTACCACAGCTCAAACACCTACTGCAGGCGCACGCCAGGCCCACGCTTCATCACACGCGCTCACGGAAGTGTCGTGACAAGGGGGAGCCACTCCCACTGCCGCCCTGTCAGGGAGGAACCGGGGCTCAAGGAGATGAGGCGCTTCCAAGCCCAGAACCAGAGCTGCCAGGGCAAGGCCTGGAGTCCCGGCTTTCCGAAGCCTCGCTCCAGGACCCTTGGCCAGCCCTGGACCGGCCCTCAACCACCAGGGTGGCCAGACACAGCAGATGCCCATGCGCCCTGAGCGTTCTGGCAATGCCGCCCACCTGGGAGGACGGGCAGCAGCCCGGGGGCCTGGCAGGACCTCACCTCTCCAGGGCCAGGCAGGGGCTCCTGGGCACTGCAGCCTCCCGTCCAGGCCGTACCACTGAACTGACTCTGGCACCTCCACGGAGCCAGACCTTCGAGGAGGGTGAGTGGGAAGCAGGGGAATTCCTGGAGAAACCCCGCCTGCACCCAGCCCGCCTGTGCGGCAAGGGGGCCCCCAGCCTGCGGGCTCTTGGGGGTAGTTTCCCTTCAACAGGAAAAGACATGATTCTTGTTTCATTTTGAGCCATGTTGCTCTTGGTGGCTCAGGGGCCCCGCCGCCACGGTCGCCACGGCCGCCCCCACCGCCCCCACCAGCAGCTCTGTCGTGGAACGGCCCGCTTCCCACCCTCAGGGCGGCTCTCCTCTCTGCCTTCATGCGTACGCCTAGCAGGCTTTGGAACAGACCTGCAGATCCTCAGGTCCCACTTGTGGTGGAGCGTGGCCAGCTCCGCGCCAGAGGCCCACAGAATAGTTCAGTGGGGGACCCTGGAATGATTAGGGCAGAGGGCGCTCCCCAAGGCAGGGCCTAGGGCCTGGCATGGGACCGGCCTCTCTGGGGGACGTCCCCGGTCCTCCCACAGCTCGCTGCGCAGCACCATCTGCAGACGTGGGCACAGGTGCTCAGAACACGCAGGGCACGGCTGCCAGGGGCGTACAGTGCACAGAGGCTGGGCAGGGAGTCACTGAAGGGCAGGGCACCCACTCAGCACCCAAGGCTGGCAGTGGGGGCCGCCTCCAGTTGGTCCCAGCTTTCCAAGAACCCCCTCCACACCCTCGCCATAAGCCCAGGTCCACCCCAGCACACGGCACCATCCCCACAGAAGATGCTTGCCACCCACACACGCCAGCCGGGTGCCTGTCATGTGCAGGGGCCTGACTGGCAGAGCGTCTACCATGACGGGAGATGGGCCTCACCCATGAGACAGACCGAGAACGGGGCGTCAGCCCAATGAGCAGGACTTCCCCCATCACAGCCCCGGCCCGGGTGCCCTCCCTGCCCGCCCCTCCCGCGGGCAGGGCTGAGGTGGAGCTGGCCCACACCGGCACAGAGGCTCAACTGCACCACAGTCGCCTCTTCAAGCTCAGCCTCCACACGTCCCCCCTGCCCAGCAGAAACTTGCTAAGGGCCCATGTCAGGCTCATCACTGCTCTGAGCGAAACAAAGCACCCTGTGGCCGCAGGCGCCACAGGCCCCACGGGCTGAGCCTCAGACACCTCCCTCCTGGCTGCCGTGCCTGCTGTGTGGGGCCTGGCCCCCCACCCACTGCCCCAGGGTAGGGCTGTGGGCTTTGGGGGTGTGATGGGGAGCCCAGGGAAGTTCTGGCGGCGACAGAGTGGTCATCTGGCCGAGTGACCCATGGACGGATGGCAGTGAAGGGGTGTACTAAGCTGGCTTTTGCCTGGCCTGGCTAGGTCTGAACTTGGCCACTTCTGGGGAATCCAGGGCCCCCTAGCCACTGTCTGTCAGACTCCCCCTCCGCTCTCCCTACCCCCAGCCCAGGGAGAAGGGGGTGGGCCCACCCTGCACCCTGCACCCTGCACCCTGCACCCTGCACCCTGCACCCTGCACCCTGCACCCTGCACCCTGCACCCTGCACCAAGGAGATGCGGACTGAGGAGGCCAAGAGGAAATCCTGACAGAATCGGAGCAGGCACAGGCCCCGGCCCGCTGCCCCAGGACAGCCGCCCCCATCCTCACCAGGCTCTGACCCAAAGCCTCATAGCGCCCCTCCCAATCCCACCGATCGGCACACGTCAGCATACTGCGGCAGTAGGCGGGGAGGAGCCGCTGGCCTGCAGATGTGAGGGTGAACAGCCGGCAGGCAGCATCTCTGCTTCTCCGTGCCCAGCCCCAAGAACCCAAGAAGGGGCGGCAGCTAGCACGCACGGCAACTCCCAGCCTAGCCAGCAGCCCCCAGGGGCCCTGGAAGGAAAGGGAGGGATAGACAGGCCAGAGGTAGCTATGGAGTCTCTCTCCAGACTCCAGGTGACCCCATCCACAGAGTGGCTCCAGCAGGAATGCCCACCAGCCCCCTCTGTAAACGCGGAGCCAGACACAGCCAAGTCCAGACCTAGCCAGGCCAGGCTAAGGCCAGCTCAGCAAACCCTCTCCACCACTGTCCCCTCCCCGGGCCACTTAGCAGGATGTCCACTCTGTCACTGCCAGAACTTCCCAGGGCCCCCCCCCCATTATACCCCAAAATCCAAAGTCCCCAGCCCAGGACAGAGGCACCCAAGCCCTAGCCCCTGGCCCCCTGGGGCCAGTCCCCTGCTGTCTCTGTCCAGCACCCTTCCCAGCCTGCTTGGTCTCACCAACGTCCGCCTCTCTGGATCCCATGAGCAACCCCCAGGGGGTGACCAAAGCCAGTGCCCACGTGTGCAGGGAACCCAACAGACCTGCATTTCCGCCATCTTCTTCCCTCCTCACTAATCCAGGAAAATGGGTTCCATGAAATGTGAACAATATGAGCTCTGTGTCATCTAGAGGGGCAGGGGACAACATCGAGCTGAGGGTGTTCATGACAGGACTGGCCAGGTGACGGACAGGACTGGCCAGGTGACGGACAAGACTCTGAGGAGGACCCAGGAGACTAAACCCCTCCTTGGAGACCAGTGCTTGGCAGGGAGGTGACAGAGTCCAGCTCAGGGGCTGAGGTAGAGAGGACACAGGAAGCAGGTCACCAGGTCTCAACCCTCTGGGGCATCCAGCAGGGAGGAAAGGGGCCAGAAATCTGCCTTCCAGGGCTTCCGACCCACACACGGTCCATCAAGCAGCAGCCCCCGCCAAGCAGGAAGGGGCTCCGTCCCTCCAGAGAACTCACAGCCTCCAGACACCCAGAGACCCTCAGCATCTGCCCAGGGCACCCGGCTGCCACCTGGCTCGGGACGAGGATGTGGCAGAGGAAGGACAGTGAAGGACGACTCCCCTCCCCACGCAGGTGCAGGAAGACCAGGGAAAGGGGCTGGGAAAGCCCAATCCACCCAGGATGGCAGGACCAACTCCAGAAGCTAAACTCTCCATGCGCCTGACTCACGGGAGAGGCTCCTGCTCAGAGCCTGCGCATCAGCTTCGCACACAACACTGCCCTGAGGCTTTGGATGACTGCCCAGAGGATAAGCAGCCAGACAGAGGTAAGCACGGGAAAAAAGACACCCACCTCCGGGAGGCCACGGGAAAGGTGTACAAATCAAAGTCCAGCAGCCAACAGGACAACAGACCCTGGGCTCCACTCCGTGTGCCCGGACATTCCCCAGGCATGCCCAGAAGAGACAGTCAGTGTGCTTCAAGAGAGGTTTAGAGAGCCTGGCCTGGCCACCGGATACCCGTAATGACCCCACCAGATGCCCGTAATGGCCCCAACACGTGTGCAAGGGCACAAAAATGCATGTGTGCACACAGGCGCACATGCACACATACACACGCACACATAAACACACACGCACATATACACACACATGCGCACACACACGCACACATACAAACATGCTCACATGCACACTCACATGCACACATACGCACACATACACGCACACACGCACGCACACATGCACGCACACATACACGCGCGCACACATACACACACACGCACACGCACATGCACACATACGCACACACGCACATACACTGCTTCTAGCTGAGAATACCAAAGACATCCCCCAAACCAGATTTAGTTTAACAGCCTAGGACATTTTCTACACAAAAGTAACTTCACACAAATCAAATCTCCTGTCACATCAAGAGACAAGCTGACCTGGAAAACTGTTTCTGCACCCACTTTACAGATGAGTAAATCAAAGCCAAGAGCTTAAGAAGCCTCTCCATGAGGTGCAGAGACAGGAGCCCTATACGCGCTTTCTGCCCTCCAGGAAGAGTTGCCGAAGGGACTCGAATTCAAACCCCCCAATGTCACCTCCGAAACAGAAATCAAGAGTTCTTTGCTGCAAGACGCTGGGGCTTTCAAGAAACCTCGGGATCACAGACTCGGGCTGGGAACAGGATCACCCCAGACAGCCCAAGTGAGGCACGGATTTGGGGGAAAAGGGGAGAGGCTGAGTCCAGAGAGGCCCGGGACAGGCTCACGGTCAGCAGCAAGTCAGGGCCGGCGCTGCGACGAGTGTGTGGGGCAGGCACGCCGCTCGCCCGGACGGTGCAGAATGCGGAAACGCTCGTGGCAGCCCTGTAAGGCAGGCCCTGCTCAAGGACTGCGTGGTGCACAGGTGCACTGCGTTCTATTCCAGGTGTCAGCTCTGAAGCCAAGTGGTTCCCAGAGACTGCCCGGCACAGCCTCACTTGGCACCCGCCAGTGCCCATGCCGTGCTGAGGAAGGCTGGGCTAAATATTTACAAACTGCAAAAACACTTTAAATGGCCTGGGAAAATTGAGATGGTCCAAGCCTGTAACCTGGCCAGACCGATCTGGTTTGAGACCCTCCCTGAGGCTCCCCGTGGCCTTGGGAAAGTCACTCCACAACACTGAGCCTGTTTTCCCGCACCGTGGGCGCCGAGAGTCTGCCCTGCTAGGCACGTCCGTGAAGACGCATGAGGACCCCACACGGGCCCTGGCACTCCGCACAGGCCAATTAAGGGAACTCCTTGCCATGAAAAAGAAAGGAAACAGGACATGAGCCAGGGCCGGCCAGGGCCAGGCAGCTGGGAGCCGGCTCTGGCCTGTACCAGCAGGATGGGTGTGGGGACCCTCACTCCCTGCAGAAGGGCTGCCCCTACCAGTCTCCCCTCTCACCCCTCTACGCCGCAGCCAGGGCAGAGGCCCAGGGCAGGCAGAGGCTGACCACCCACCCCAGTCTGGCCGCCGGCAGCTTAAGCCCCCTGCCACTCTCTCACACAGTGTCCCAACACTGGACCCAGGACAACGGGGTCAGGTCCACTGCACCCCTCCGGCCACGCAAGTCCCTGCCCCCACCCAGCCTCAGTTTCCTCATCTTTAAAATGGGAGTGGGGCAGACCCCAGCGGTCCCCCACGGAGCCTCAAGGCAAGGAGAGAGACGAGAACCAGCCGCGCCCCACCCTTGCACAGAGCCCGTGTCTTTCCTCTGGAACAAAGCGGCCTGAAAAGAGCCCTCAGGCCCAGACACCCAGGGGAGACCAGAGAGCCCAGTGGTCTTGGCCTCTGACAGATTCACGGCCAGCCTCAGTTTGCCCATCTGTTGCTGACAGCGGCAGCCTCGGAGACTCAGAACGCTCCCAAGATACCCTCAGCACAGCCACGGACAGAGCAGCCGTCACCACGCCACAGGCATGCTCCATGGAGCAGGGTGTCCCAGACCTGGCCCACATACCTACCCAGCCTCTCTCTACCTGAGGTCCCCAGATCCTCTCCCCCACGACCCCAGCAGACCTGCCATGAGTCCCACACCCCATAGGCAAGGCACAGGCACCCTCCCAGGCCACACGGAGTGGTCACCAAACCTGCCCCTCACCTGCCAGCCACCTGCGGTCCCCCGCCCGCCAGGCCAGGCCACCGCCCGAGAGAGAGGCAAGGAGGTGCAGCCTCATGGCGAGGGCAGGTGAGAGGTCCCACCACAGGGGCGGCCCCATTGGCCGCCGGCCGGCGGGCTCAGGGTCCCACAGCCTCCGGCGATGCAGCGTGGCGGCTAAGCGGGCAGGAAGGGGCCTGGGGGAGGAGGCTGAGCAGAGCTGGAGTCTCTTTCAGGCAGCCTGGAGCTGGTTGTGAGCAAGTGGTGCTCATGCTGGCCTGGCAGCCCAGTTCCCCTTTCCCAGAGCCACCCGGTCCCCCACCCTCAACCAGACACCTGTGACCACAGGCGGCTGCCATTGGCCAAAGCCAAGAGCTTCTTGGAAGAGGACAAGGACCCCGGCCTCATTTCCTCAATCTGAGACACGACCGTCACACCCACAGCTGCTTCAGCAGATGGTCTGCCACCCAGCAGGGGCCTGGGCCGAGGACAAGGGCGAGGCCCGGACGTCGGGCAGCCCCAAGTTCAAATCCAGCTCCACTGCGGCCAGCTGCCAACTGCGGGCAGATCAGGTGACCTGGCTAGGCCCGTTCCCCATCTGCGTGCTGGGGGACGATGGGAACAGCCGCCCCGACACGGTGCCAGCCAGCATGCAGGAGTGCTGGATAACCGGACGCAGGGTTCCTGTCCTTGTCCTGGCCTGGAAGGGTGGCCTGGAAAAAGCCCAGGCAGTGTTCAGGGGCCCACCACTGCTGGCCTAGGCCCTCAGGTCCCCACCACGCTATCCCCACCTGCTCCCAGCAAGGGCCGCACTGAGCAGGGAGTCCTGGAGAGCCTGCGGCCAGCATACGGGTCCTGAGGGGAGTCCTGCAGGGGGAATGGGGGACGCAGAGGTCTGAGTCAAGGAAACAGGCAGAGAGTCACCAGGGCAGGGACTGGAACAGAGCCTCGGATACGGGGGAGGCAGGGCCCAAGCAGCCCTGGATGGAATCCCCCTCGGGGGGCTTGAGGAAGCACGCGGGGAACAGGACCTTCATGGCTCCCGCCTCCCTCCAGCCACACAACGAAGTCATTCTTCCCTTTTGTAGCCCATCAGCCAATGGCCAAGCCCTGGGCCGGTAGTGAGCGTGGGGGTGTGGGGATGCGGCTGTCAGCCCTGCCAGCCCCTGGCACGCTAGTGGGGGTCTTCAGTCCCCACCCACCCAGGAGGCCCGAGACGCAACCAGCTCTGTCCACAACAAGCTGCCCTGCCCAGGCTGCAGAGGCCACTGCCTGAGAACCAGGTCTCAAGGAAGGCTGCCCAGGGGTAGCTCTGAGCAGCAGGGACTTACGGCTCATACCCTGGTCTGTGCCCATCCCAGGCTAGGACCTTCCTGCCTGCCCCACTAGTGCTGGGGACAGGCCACGAAGACATCACGCAGGGCTGGAGGGGAACCAGAAGTCGCCCATGGTGGCACCCCCACAGTCTCACACCCATCTGAAAACCCTTCTGCAGGCAGTGCTCAGGGCTGGAGGCCAGGTTGGCCTGAACCACAGGAGGGCACTGCCCCGCTGAGCACAGGGAAACCCACTGCCCACAGCCGCCCAGGGCACCAGCGTCAAGGTGTCAGGTGGGACATGGAGGCTCTTTCCTCCTGCAAGATAGAAAAAGGTCGGAGAACCCTCACCCCCAGGCTGACTGGGTGACGGCCCAGCACAGCCCACCTCGGTCTCTTCCTCCAGCCCTGGCCCTGCCCCTCAGCATGCCCTGCATGGGTCCACGCCGCTGCCCACCCTGTACTCAGGCTCTGCCAGCTGAGGCCCCAGGCCAGTCCCTCCCCTCCTGGGCCTCACCCACCACAAAAGCCCACACTCTGCAGAACCCACTAAACTCCCACGTCTCCCCCAACTTCAGGGTGTCTCCACTGTTGCCACATCCCCAGACTCCACCGTCAGTCACTGGGGACCCCAGCATGGTTCACTTTCCTCTGCACCACAGGCCCAGCCACGTGCAACAGGTAACCACCAATGTCTGCCCAATTTGGGGTTCAAAGATGATGAGGGAGGTCCCAGGGGTGACACTGTGGAGGGTCCGGGACTCACCGCCTGGGGTGACACTGTAGAGGGTCCAGGACTCCCCCCACACTGGGGCTGACAGTGTAGACGGTTCAGGACATCCCCCTGGGGTGACAGTGTGGAGATGTCCAGGACCCCCCCGCCAAGGTGACAGTGTGGAGGGCCTGGGACTCCCTGACCAAGGGTGACAGTGTGGAGGGTCCGGGACTCACCCCACCCCGGGGTGACAGTGTGGAGAAGTCCGTCCGGGACTCCCAGCTGTAATGAAGAGATAAGGCTTTTGTTGAGAGCGCGTTTGTACCACAGGCACGTGTTAGTCTCACAATAACAACACAAACGAGCCCGAGGCCTGGTTCTATCAAGAGGTGGCCAGATGCTCCCTCGGCCTCCTGGGTGTTGGCCTGGATCCCTCAGTCCCTCCTCCGAACGTCCCAGCTCCCGGCTCATCTGGTTCAGGGCCCGGGACCACACCTGGATAAGCTCACCAGGACGAGAGCAAGGGACATTCTGCCTGGAATGGGAATCACAGCCCACCCACCATACTCTGGTCGAAGCTTTATTCCCAAGAGCCACCATGCCACCAAGCCAACTGCCAACTCCACTGTGGCTGCTGGTCGGCCGTGGCCCCCAGACCCTCGCCAGCTGCCTGATAGCCTGGTTCCCCGAATGGGGCAGGGTAGGGGGTTGCAAGGCCCCTGTGGGATCCTCCAGCCCTCACCTCCTCGACACGCTTCATTTATGCCCAGCAAGCCTCCCTGGCAGCTAAGTGCTGCGGTCTCACCAGACTTAGAATGTGGGTCAGTGTCCCCGTCCCATGCAGCCCCAGGGCTGACCTCAGCTCCAGAGGGGACAGGCAAGTCCAAGACTGCATGGCCCCTCCGAGAGCCAGCACAGACTGACCTCCCACCTCAGCAGGGCCCAGTGTCGGGCCCTGGACACACCTGACCTGCAGCCGGCTCCCAGCCCGCCACACCCACACAACAGCGCCACCTCCATCTTGCCCCACCCTGATGTGGCTCATCAGTGAGAGATCCCCAGAGTAAGCCCAGCTGACCAGCTGCAGGGCCCACCTGTGTGTGCTGACACCGGCAAAGCCTCTGGCAGGACCCGGGCTTCGGTGTGCCCGCCCGACTGCCACCACCTCTGTGCACACACACGGCCACATCCACCCAGTCACCCACAGCATGAGATCCCAGCAGCCCGGCACCAGCACCTGAGGATCAGCCAGACGGCTTCAGCCCCACTGCAGCCCCTTCTGGGCCCTTCAGCCAGGGCCGAGCTAACCAGGCCCTGCCCAGACAGCCCAAAGGGGCGCCTGCATTCAGCACGCTCCGAGAACTTGCCAGGCGCTGCGCCCAGCACGGAGGCAGAGAGCACTGGTGAGCGCCCTCAGGTGGGCGGGGCCTCCGCAGCGGGGGGCCAGGCCACCCGGACCAGCTCTCAGGCACATCATCTCTTCCCAGCTCAGAGACAGCAACGCCACAGACCAGGGTCTCCCAGAGAGAGCGAGTTGGCTGTTACACGGTCACCAGCCCAACCTCACACGGCCACCCTCAGCATCCACCCTGGATAACTGGGGTGGGGTTGACTCGTAATCCGAAAGGCCCCTCCCTCATAAATCTATACCCCAGCACCCATAAATCCCACAGACTTACTGCTCCAGCAGTGCACAGGGCCCCGTGGCGTCCAGTCCCCAGCCTCTGGTCCACCTTGCCAGTCCAGTAAAGCCACGACAGCAGCCAGGGGCTTTCCTGGGGGACAGGCTGCGAGGGCAGGACTCCTGGCCTATCTCCAACCAGCTGCCTGGGCCTGCCACAGCCCCCAGATCTGGTCTCCTCGGCACCCAGCTCCTGGCCCCCAGGAGGCCCCACTGCAGCCCCCACTGCCTCCCCAGGCCTCACTCCTCCCAGTCCCTCGAGGTACTGGAGACCAGAGCTTAAGTATCAGCCCTCCGAACCCAGTCAAAAGCAAACACACACACCACCACCCAAACCTCAGCTTCCTTCCTCCCCACACGCGGCCGGCACCTCAGGCAGGGGCAGCGGCAGGCGGGGAGGCAGCTGCCAGCCACGTAGGTGGGTAACGCTAGCCCCCAGCAGCTACATCTTGGCTCAGCCCGCTGCCCCGCCTCCCACATCCTGGCAGGGCGTATGTGCATCTTGGTGGGGATGAGGGGGGGTCCTCATCACAAAGGCCAAAGTGCCCAGCTTGCCCACTGGCCTCTCCCAAACTCCTGGGTCCAGGGTCAGAGGGAGAGGAGGGGACGTGGGGAAGACTCCATGACTACTACAGGGAGGGGGCGTGGCTTCACCTGCCCACAGGTATGGTTTTCACGAACACCTGAACAGCTACATCCAACCTGTCCCGTGGCCCCGACACAGTGAAGGCGCCCTGCAGCCACTTCACGACGGAGCACCTGAGGTGCGGCGCGCCTCTGCTGAGCACCCCGGGGAGGTCCGGGCTGATTCACAGCGAAGCCCCTTCAAAGCCATAACCAGGGCCACTGAAGCAGACAGCTGGGAGGCCCCACCCCCAAATCCAGCCGAGAGGCTCTGCCATTCACTTGCCTACCTGCCCGTCAGGCCCCTCAAGGCCAGCCCCACCCCCCTACCAGAGAGGCCTTGTGGCCATGGAGGAGGGAGAAAGCAGGCACCCTATAGACCATGGCATCCTGCCCCACCCAGCCCCCGCTATCTCTCGCCAGCCCCCTCACCCTGGGCCTGGCCCTTACCGCAAGCATGGTCATTCCCTCTGCATCTTCCTGCCAGGGATACCTCCTCCAGGAAGCCTTCCCTCTGCCACTCAGACGGAAGATCCAGCAGGGTCCAGCCCTGACAGAGTGGCTCCCAGCCCTCTGCCCCGGCGCTGGCAGTGCTACTGAGGTCTGAGCTCAACTCCTCTGGACGGGGTTGTACCAGCAGGTGAGGCCCACCGCATCCCTGGACCCAGCCCCCAGCCCAGGCCAGGCATCCTGGCCACACACTCCCACACCCCTGAGCCTCTTCAAAGTCTCTGCAGCTCCAAGATCTCCCTCCCAGGGCCTCCCTCAACCCTCCCAGCCCATGTCTGTCCTTCCTCAAATCAGCGCCACCGTGGGCTTTGACAGCAGCGAGGGCTCAGAGAAGGCAAACCCCCAGTCCAGGTCACAGAGCTGGCAGAGGCCCCACTGGGTTCAGACTCAGTCTCTGCCTGACTGGGCCCTGCCCCTCCTGCTCCCTGGGGCCACATTTCCCTGGGTGTAGTGAGGGGAACTCCCGGAACCCTCTACCCTCTCAGCTGCTGGGAGGGGTCCCGGGGCTCTGCTGTCTCCACTGCAGATGGACAGTGGGGGATCCGTCCTGGGTAGGAGCTGCTGTCTGCCTGCAGCTCAAAGCCCCTGACCTCAGGATGGGCAGCCGTGGATTCCAGAGGACGCCTTTCCTCTGGCCTCAGACCTTGGCTAGACCTGGCTTCCAGGGAGCTGCAAAGGGTGCTCCATGAGGCTCGGGGACCAGCTTCACTCCCCGCCCGCCCGGGAGCTGAGACAACCCACAGCTAGGGGATGTGGGGCAGTGATGGAAGGGCCGAGGCCTGGCCACAGAGGCAGCACAGAGGGCAGGGACCTCACGGCACTAAGTCACCAAGCCTTCCCAAGTCCAGTTCCCAGATACCCCAGCCATCACACCAAGGGTCCCGGCAGGACCCCCCCCACCCCTGCCCCCAGGCCAAGCCATGGGCAGGCCAGCCTCAGCACGCCAGCTCGCACTGCCCCGGCAGCCCCCACTCCTCTCCTGGGATCGGCGTGACTCACGGGGCTGGCTCGCCACCTCCAGCCTATAGCTCAGGCAGCCGCCCTCAACACACACACCTGCCCAGACTTGCCACTGTGGAGACCGACCACAGCACCAGAGGGGCTGCAGGGGAGGGGCCGGGACGGTTATGCTCAGAAAGGAGGCAGAGAAGGCAGCCCCTGCCGGGTGGTAGTCCCTCATCCTGAAACCCCAACAGCCCCAAGGCCTTCCCACCCTCCAAGGGAAGCAGCCTGGGAGACCAGAGGGAGTCCCATCCTCTGTGACAGAGTCTCGGACTCAGGAACGAGCGGCCTCCAGGCTCTGCTGTACTGGAGAGGGGGCTGGAGCTCCCGAGGCCAGGTCCCAGGGCCACTGCCCCTCCCACACAAGGCCCCGGAGTTTGACCTGGGGAAGGCTGAGCCCCACCCTTAGGGGTAGCTGCGCCAAGGTCCCTGCAGAACACAGGCACAGAGGGGCTGAGCTGGACCCACAAATCCACCTCGGCTGTGCCGAAGGTCTTCTCATCTGAATACTGGGGCTGTCCTGCTACCTCCCAGGACTGCAGGGGGGGCCAGAGAGGGACTAGGAAAGGAGAGTGAGACCCTCCAGCTGTCAGGGAGCATGGGAGCATCGCCTAAGCCCTGGCGCAAGCCCCTGATGACGGAGGGCCACCAAGGCCCTGGGCCACAGCTACCAGCAGTGCCTGCCACGGAGGGTCAGCGATGGGCAGCGACTCAGTCCTGGGGACCCTCCTCAACGTACCGGACACAGACACAGATGCCATTGTCGGCCAGGAAGTGAAGGCAGGCCCTGTCTCAGGGGTCCCAGAAGAGCTCACCACAGGACAGCCAGCCTCCTCACCCACCGCTGTCACAGAGCCCCCGGCCCTCCTTCACCCCCACCCCACGCACAGGGCATCTGCGCCCTCGGCAACAGCTGCTGCTAATGGGGGAGGTCTGAGCCCCACCCTCAGGGGGCCCACAGGGATCAGGAAGGGCCCAGCTAAGCACGGACAACCAGGTCCAACCAGGAACAGCACAATTCCGGGTCCTGTGCGCAAAGAAGTGGTGGAGAGGAGCTGTGAGGCAAGAGGAGCCAGGTGGGCCCCACAGGCTGGGCTGGACCCCAGGAGCTCAGCTGGCAGGCCAGTGACCCAGTAGGAGCTGCGTTTGCTAACAAATGCGTGGCGACTAAGGGCCACCTCCACCCACAGGGAGGGAAGGCAAGGGACATGTGTCCCACCCGAGGACAGGAGCAGGTGCTCTCTTCCGGGCCAGGATGAAGCAGGACAATCCGCCTTGAGGAAACCAAACAAAGTTACAGCCAAGGATGGCCGGTTCCTCCAGCCCGCCCACCAGGTCCCCACCCCGCCAGGCCCCCACACCGCCAGGCTCCCACCCCACCAGGCTCCAGAGGCTCTGACCCCTCCAGGCTCCCACCCCGCCAGGCTCCAGAGGCCGCTCCAGAGGCTGCCTGGACTCTTGCAGACAGTGAGCCCAGCGAGGCTAGAGTGCTCACGGCCCTGGGTTGCAGGGCACCCTCCCTCACCAAATCCCAACTCCGGGCTGCCTTTGGGTGCACCAGATGACAATGGCCACCCAGGAGCTCCCCACCCAGCCCTCCTGCGACTCTGAGCGGCCAACCCCGCCTAATGGCCACAGTCCTGAGGCTGGTAGGGGCAGAGAGGGCCACCACTCCCATACCTGCGCCAGGCACTGCTCCTTGGGGACAAGTGACGGGCCAGAGCCTGTTCTCTCAGCACCCAGGCGCCTTCCTCTAAGCAAATAAACCAACAACCATCCACATTCGCCTCTAGGTCACGGGACGCCTTGGGGCCAGGCCAGCTCTATTCGCCGTCTGCGTTCTGGATGCAGACGGCCACAGCTCCCTCAGGTGGCAAGGGTTAAACCGCACAGTGGTGAGGACCCCACACACAGGCAGGTGCACACACCTTCAGGTGACAGCAGCAACACTGAGGCCATCCTGGCTCCCCAGTGCCAACCCAGCTGACAGAGAACTTGCCTCTATGCCCATAATGACAGAATCCAGCCAAGAACTCATGCCCAAAGCAGCCGGGGTGGCCTGGCACCCTCGGAGCTCTGTGCCTTGCCTGTGCCCTCTGCTCCGGCCCTGCCTAGAACCCTGGGTGGCTGCCAGCTTCCTGCCAACCTGCCTCCTCGTCCCCGGCCACATTCATTGTGAAACCTGCTCACCACCCAGGGCAACACCGTCCGCCCCCAAGGCCACCACTCCAGGAGGCAGCACAAGGGCCAGGCCTGGGGGCGGCCAACGTGGAGCCGCACACCACCCACCCCAGCTCAGCCCTTCCACACACCTGGATCCTCACAGCCCCTCCAAGGCTGGCAGAGCAGGAGGGCCCCTGCTCAGCACCCCCTCAGCTCACGTAACGTCCTCCCTATTGGCTCTGATGGGGGTAAGGGCGGCGGTGAGATGCCTTCCTGGGGACAGAAGCTGGTCTAGACAGCAGGAGAGTGTGACAGATCAAAACGGACACAGAGGGTGAACATCAGGCAGAAGCTGGAGGCCAGAATAAAAACATTAAATCTCTGCAAGAGTAGCGTGTTCCTCCCTGACCCCCACATCCAAACTGACCTCCGTTTTCACAAAGCCCAAGAAGACGCAGAAGTGCTCCCAGAGAGAGAAGTTGGGAAAGCGATCATCTCCGAGGGTCTCAGGAGCGGGGACGTGGGAGCGCTGGTGCAGGGCACACACGGAGACTTCACCCAGCCATGCAAGAAGGACATGCGCGCCTTCCCGGGCAGTGACGCCAGCTCACGCAGGGCTGAGTTCCGAGGAGGCGCCAGCCCCACGGCAGCGCTGGACACTGGGGGGCCCCTCCCATGCTCCGGGCCACCTGCCCTTGGTCAGGCCGTGATGGAGACAACGCCATCACCTTCCACGTGGGAGAGCACATGGTGCAGGGAGGGCAGCCAGCTAGCCATCAAGGACCCAACACCCCTGGCGCTGGCCGCAATCAGTAACTCCAACACTGCCAAAGGCCCCCAGAAATGAAGGCGGGACATGGAGAGGGTGACGACGGGTGCTCTGAGTTCCCAGCATGGACGCAGTGAGCTCCGTCCCCAAAGGCTGAGCGAAACTGGCCAGGTCCCCACTCCCAGTGCCAGCCCCTTACCAGGCCCAGCCCCTAGACCAGCAGCCACAAGGCTACTGGAAAAACCCAGCTGACAGGTCAGGGACAGTGATGGGCAGGCATGGGGCCAGGGCACACAGATGCAGGCTCAGCCAGTGAGCATGTGACCCAGAGGTCAGCCTGCCCGGCGCACTGCCCACCACAGGTAAGGAGACGATTCCTGCACCTCCTCAGAGACTCCATGTCCAAGGCATCCATAGGCCCAGCCAGATCCCTGGGGCTTCGCCCGTGGCTGGTCTCAGCTTCGAGGAGCCAGGAGGTCCCTCCCTACCGGTACTTGCATTTCCACGCTCAGTGCCCAGCTTCCCCCATGGGCATAGCCAGGGGCAGTGCTGCCCTCGTCATGAGCACAGGCCTCACTGGTTCTCTGGGACGCTCCCTAACCATCACCTTCTACAGACAAAGGATGCAGCGAGGCTCTGACACGCGAAGGTTGCCTGGCCGAGGCCACGAGCTGGCCAGCTGGCCAACCATGAGCCTGGGCTGCCTGAGCAGAGTGCGGGGGCGGGGGAGGAAAGAGAAGAGAGGGTGGGAGGGCAGCAGTGGGGGCTGTGGTTGGGGCACTGGAGGGACCTCTGCCCCCGCGGGGGGATGGAGCAGTGTGGGCGGGGGACGCAGCCACACGTACAGGTCAGAGCACCAGGCACACACACAGGCACCCACACACGCCCTGCTGGGCACCAAAGCTCTAGACGCCCACCACCCTGGGCACCGTGAGGTGCGGTGGCTGACACAGGCAGGCCCAGCGGCTGAGGGCGCCCCGCTGGGCCTCCACGAGAAGGCCTGGCCGCACCCTAAGAGAGGCCGCCTTCTTCCGCCCCAACCAGCGGGCCTGCGGGAGGGTGTCTTCCTTCCTAAGAAGATCCCAACTTTGATAGGAAACACAAATCTGAATTCCATTTTCCTTTTAAAACATTAATAAATAGCAAGGCTTGCCATGATCTGCCAACGTGCAGAGAAGGGAGGCCAGCAGGCCGCAGGCCTGAGAGGAGGGAAGGAGGGAAGGAGGGAAGGAGGGAGGGAAGGAGGGAGGGAGGAAGGGAAGGAGGGAGGGAGGGAGGGAGGAAGGGAAGGATCGGGAGGGAGGGAGGGCAGCCGGCAGCTTGTTTTCTCTGCGTGGCCTCTGCCATGGAGTTAGAGGGTGCACAGTGTTTATGGTCTGTTTCGGGGAGTGTTTCACAGAATCTCAGCAACCCCCTAGCCACTGACACAAACTCTCACATGCGATAGAAGCCGGCTTGCCCTCGCTCTGCACCAGGGAGTGGCTGCTTCCAAAACACCCCCGCCCCTGCCCTCTGGCTGCTCCTCCAGGCCTCAGAGCCCCACACAGGGCCCGGGGCTACCGGTCCCCCGGCCCACCTGCTAGGCACCCTAGGCCACCCACTGTCCCTGGCTCTCGTTCCCGGGTGTAAAACTAGATGGCCAACCTAGCGTCATTCCCAGCTCTCCGCCAGGCCATCATCCACACGGTCTCTGGGCTGACCCTCAGATGAACCAGTGTTTATTCTGGGCCAGGACCTGCCTGGAACCCCTGCCCACTGCCTGGAGCAACTGTCCGCACGGCCACCCTCCATGAAGACCACCCCTCTCCCAGACCCCAGAAGCCACTGCAATTCTGAAGGCAGGAAGGTTTCCCGGGGTGCCCAGCCAGCTGCAGCCGTGGGCACCAGGCCAGGAAGATGGCAGCCAGCCCCTACCTCCCCACAGTGCCCGCGCTCTGGCCGGCCTGCTCTCTGCCCGCAGCCTTGGGTCATTCCAGGAACAGGCCAGGCTCTCTCGCCTCTAGCCTTGAACACGCTGTTCCCTGGGCCTGAAACTCCTCCACCTGTTTCCTGGCTCGCTCCAGCCTGGCTCTGTTTTACACAATAGCTCCTCCAGGAAGCCTTCCCAGAGTCTCCCAGTTGGGGTGGGGGTGTCATCTCCTACAAACCCCCTCAAGTGCACTCCCTGCAGTGCAGGGCACAGCCAGCCCCTCAGCCAGGGTGCCAAGGCTGAGGGCTACTGAGGATAGGGCCATGGCAGGTCCATTGTGACAGCCTGGGCCTGGTCAGTGCCTGGCACACAGCAGGTGCCAAGTACAGACTGACAGGTTGGGGGGACCAGGTCAGCTGCAGGAGTCTCCACCATCCTTTAAGGACTAGCCAGACAGGCACCAAGTTCCAAGGAGACCAGGCAGTCACATAAGGCACTGCTGTGCTGTGCTTCCCCAAGCAGGTCAGACAACCTCTCTGAGCCTCTGCCTCCTGTTCCGCAGAGATGAAACTGCAGAAAGTTGCCGGGAGGCAAAAGGTCTAAGTGTCACCACCCACCTGCTGCATTTCCCCAGGCAGCCGCTGGCCTGGCCGATCTCTGGGCAAGCAGAGGGAAGAGCATTTCCTCGGAGCTAAACATGTGGAGGATGTGGGGGTGGGTCTGGGAGGAAGACTGGAGGCTGCCCCGGGGGCCTCTCTCGAGCCAGAGCCTGTGGAAGGAGCGGGCCTGGGCGGAGGACTGGGATCCCTGCGACCAGCGACCAGCACAGGCCACCCCAGGAGGACGGGCTGGGATTCACCCCCTCACCCCTCAGGAGAGCCGGGGGCCAGAGCCACCCTCAGGTCGGGCACCGCCCACATTGGGGAAGTGGCAGTGACCACGAGGCTGGCCTATCCTCATCCATCCCACAGGACGTGAGTGCCAACCACTGCCCGGGCTGAAGCCCCACTGGGCACAGCAGCAGTCACCAACGGATCTGGGTTTGAGTCCCGGCTGCAGCGCTCACGGCTGGGCAGGGCCTCGGGCCTCTGACTCAACCTCGCTGAGGAGCCTAAATGTCCTTGTCCGCAGAAAGGGGATGGTGCCCTCGCCGTTAGCTCCCGGAAGCCGTGAGGACTAACGCCACGGATGGCCGCCTGGACAGCCACCTTCATGCACCACTCACAGAGCAATCGCCCATCAGACAGCCGCTTTCCCCGTCGGACCCTGGGCTAGGAACAGGCAGAGAAAATCCAGGCTGGGGGTCTGGGTGAGGTGGCATACTCCTTAAGCACCCATTACTGGAGAGGCCAGGTGGGAGGATCACTTGAGCCCAGAAGTTCAACTCTAGCCTGGACAACGTAGCAAGATGCCGTCTCTAATATTTAAAATGTTGATTAAATTAAATCAAGAAACAAAGGTGGGCCCTGCCCAGGGGCACTCAGTCCAGAGTCAGACAGATGGCCTTTTCCAGGAGCCCAGTGGCTATCTGGTGGTAATGCAGCAAGGGGGAGGGGACATCAAGGAGGGCTTCCTGGGGGAGGGCCACTCACCTCCCTCCAGCTACAACCCAGTACGTTCCGACATCCCCCGACCCCATGCCAACCCCTGGCCTCTCCGTGCACAGCCGGGAGATGGGACAGACCTGCACACGTGTCTACCATGAGGGTGGTCCCCCCAGCACAGGCCCAGGGAAGGTGACAGACAATGGGGACCCCTGGCACCAGAAGACAGGAAGATCTGGGTTCAAGGCCAGCCCCACCACCTCCTGGCCAAGGACCCCGGCACACGATGCTGCCTCTCCGGGCCGCAGTGTTCTCACCTGGAAAATGGGCCAACAGCCTGGGAACAGCCCAGCCTCCATGCAGGGCTAGAGACCACACACTAGAAGGGCGGAGTGCAGGGCCCCACACACGGCAGGCATGCAGCTGCTGAAGACTGTCCCGGCAGGCAGCAGGTGCCCACACCTGAGCACACCTCGGGAGCCGTGCCCTTCATGTTACTGCCATTTCTAGTCCGGGTATCAACGCAGAGGCTGCTCTCAGGGACCCACACCCTTCATCCCACCCTCGCCCCAGACACCACCGCCTTACCAGAAAGCATGGCTCCTGACCACCCCAGCTCTGTGTGACCTGCCTGGCTGTGTGGCCCAGCCCAGCTCCTCACCCTCTCTGCGCGCTCGCTTCCTCATCCATAACGGACTGGTCTCCAGGGCCCCTCCCCTGCTGACGAGCCCCAGGCAGACGCCACAGCCTGGGCCAGGCTCAGCCACAGGCTCCTGAAGTGCCACGCCCCACTGGCAGGAAGCGGGTCTGGACTACAGCAGCTCCCCGACCCAGAAGGTGGTCTCAGCCCTCTCCTGCTGCCCCTTCACTAGAGAGCCAGATTCCAGACCTCAAGCAGTTGCGTGCCCGGGCCAGACCAGAGAGCCTGAGCTACCGCCTGGGGTCACACAGCCTACCAGGGCAGAGCCAGGACTCACCTGTGCCACAGGAGCACACGCCCTGCCGGGCCCTCTGCTGCCACCCTCTGAGGTGCTAAGAGTCCTGCAGAGAGCAAGGCCTCCCAGTCCAGCACCTGGACACAGTCTCCCTGCCCGCTGTGGGCCCCCAGGCGGGTCAGTAGGCCTCTCTGAGCCTCTGTCTCCTCCTCTAAACTAAGCCTAAGAACGCCCACCCCATAAGGTAACGGGGAGGCCTCTGTGATACCCTGTAAGCCAACTGCCTGGAACCCAGTAACAACCAGTGAATTCTGCAGTGAGCCCAACCACTGTCCTCACAGGGCAGTCCAGGGCCAGATCTCCTCCAGCCAAAGGCAGAGGGGCGCTCGCCTGAGGCCCCCACTCCACACCATTTCCCACACTGGGCCCAGGAGGGACTAAGGGCCGCACCGCAGCCCCGTACAGCAAAGCCAGCGTCCAGGCGGCCCTGAGTTGGGGCCCTGGCCACGTTCTCCACCTCCCCAGTGCGCGCATGCGTCCTGCCGGGCGCCCTTGGCCTACCTGGCTCTGCGTCTCCCTCCCCACGCCCTTCTGCCTCTGCCAGCGCCACCGAGACGGGATGGACTGGCTTCAAACCCCAGCCTCGCCCCTCCCCACACCTCAGTTTCTCCTCCATAAAACAGAGAAGTCACAAGGATCCCGTGGGCCCTGATGAATGTCACCCCGCCTTGACGTCACTCCCTCGAGGTGGCCTCTCCTCGCCTCCTCAGGGAGGGAAGTAGGGCCCGAGCACCCCACCAGGGAGGCCCCGGCTTGGCCTGGCACCTCGTCCTGCACTAGGCTGGCAGGATGTTAGGAAATGTGCAGGGACTTATTTCAACACCACTGGCCGCGTCACAGACGTGTTTCAACACGCAGCGGCACCCAGGAAGGGCCGCAGCCAACTTGGCCCAGCCGCCTGCCACACTGCACGGGGTAGACGGGCCCGGCCGGGCACTCACGCACCCGTGGCTGCCCTGCGGCCCACCTCACGTGATGACCCTCGTCCCCGAGACAGGCAGACACAAGGGGGACCACTTCAAGGAAGCACGTCATCCATAGGCCAGTTCTCCGCACCCCAGGGCCAGGCCTCAGGCCCAGTGAACCGCAGGCGCCGGCCCGAGAGCTGGCCCCCAGGCCCGGCCCCAGTGCCACGGCCATGAAATGGGCCGAGAGCTCTCTGCCAGCTTGCCAGGGACGAGGCCTAGGGGAGATCGTGTTATGGAAAGAGGTGCCCCCCGGAAGCCTGGCCCCCATCAGCATTTGGGAGAAGCTCAGCCCAGCTGGCCCTTGCTGGACACACAGCAGCCCCACCAAGCCCGCACCGTCCTGGGCGCACAGCCAGGGCTGCCCAGGCCCAGGTGCAGCCAGCAGGCCTTGCCTGGACGTGAAGCAGAAACGTCGGGGGGCCAGAGAGAGTGGCAGCTGCCCAAGAGCACACTGGCTCTAGACGACTGGTCCCGGAGCCCTCCTGGCGAGGGACACAGAGACCCGGGAGGTCAGGGGACTTTTCCAAGGCCAAACAAGACGAGACAGGTAGCAAGGACCCCACTCGGCACCGAGCCCCAGCAGCCCCCACTGGGCCGGTGGGAGGGAAGACTTCTGTAACTGGGTGGGAATGTGACAGGAAATGCAAACCCCTCGACACGGCACTGAGTGTGTCCTCAAGTGAGGGTGACCACCTGCCAGCCCAGGCCCCCACACTGTCTTCAGCACTCAGCCCTCAAGTGAGGCTCCTGCCGCTCCCTCAGGTGGGACCCAGTGGAGGAGAGCACACTGCACTCTCTGCTGACCACCCACCTTCCACCACGGCCCCTCAGCAGCTGCCCGCCGGGCTAGCCCCCCTTCTCTTGGCAGCATTCTCTCCTGGAGCGAGGGCACTCATCACATCCACGCTGCCTCCAAACCCAGACCCTCTGTAGGCTGAGCTCAGCTGTCACAAGGCCCACCGAGTCCCACCACACCTGGGCTGCCAGAGTGGGCGCTTCTGCCCAGATCTCCCTGGCCGCCACCTGCAGCCCAGGGCCCAGTCGGCACACAAGGACGGCTTGCAGGTGGCGAGGAAGGATGACCAGGGAGGTCACGTCGCAGTCAGCACTCTGAAACCCTGAAAGGCCCAGGTATGCTGGGCTGCCTCAAACTGTACTGGCGGGTCACCATGAGCCCTTCATCTACCGGGCAAAGGCCTGTGTCCCACAGAGGTGACGCCCCACGGGGAAAGAGAGAACACCAGGGCACAAAGAACAGAGGAATTTGGGGTCCCGAGGCGAGGGGCCCAGTCTGGACACAAGGACCAGGAAGGCCTTGGAGCCAGCCAGGCAGGGAGACCCAACGTGCCCCCAGCAGCGGGCACAGCGAGGGCAGAGAGCCCTGCCAAGCTCAGTGCAGCACCGCCCAAGGTCACACTGCCAAGCGGCCATGGAGCCAGCGCTCAAACTCAGAGCCTGTGCCCCCCACCGCCCAGGCGGACGGACACCACCCCACAGGGCCCCCGGGCTCCTCAGACACGCAGCCACAGGACACAGTTGTCCTTCCGACACGACATCAGAAGACCAAGGACCAGACCCCAGCTGGGTCCCACGGAGTCAGGCAGTGGGCCCCCCGTTCCCACCTGTCTGGGAGCCCCTAGCACCCCACTGTGACTTCCAATCCAGCAAGAAGATCCTGAAACCCCACAGGGAAACCAGCTGTGCTTTCCTGCTGCACCCAGGCTCTGAGCACACCCTGCTCACCCCACAGGGCAGAGGCAGAGTCTACTGCCAGCTCCCACGTGTGGGCACAGTACACACGCTGCACTCACGCACCGCCACACACAGGGCTGTGTGAAAATGGTGTCCACACAGCTTTAGGTTAAAGTGAGCCTGGAATTAGGAGGAGGGGACCTCCCAATTCAGCTCCTCCTCCCACGCCTCTGCCTCCACACGTGAGGCTGTAGGGAGGGCGCATCGAGGCAGCCCTGGGACAGGATCCCCGAACACACCTGGGCCTGTCGGAGGCCACAGAGCAGGGCAGACCTCGAACCCAGGTCCATGGCTCCCAAGCCCACAGGGAGGAGGCCCTGGGTAGGGCTGAGGGGACACAAAGGTGGGGGTGTGGAGAGCTCACGAGGACCAGGTGACAGCACCCAAGAGGCACCCAGAGGCGCAACAGCTGCATTCTCCAACACATACATATAACCCCCTCACTCACACACAACCCCACACTCACACAACCCCTGAACTCACACACAAAATCTCCACACACACACAACCCCCACACTCACACACAACCCGTGCACTCACAACCCCCCACTCACACACATTAACCCCCAACTCACACACAAC
>PVKV010028759.1:0-24473 GCA_004027835.1 Alouatta palliata
TAATCTAAGGGAAAGATAGCCTCAGTGAGTTAAAAGTGTCCTTCCCATACCAGAGGCATCATTATTCAGAGGATGATGACATTTTCATCCCCACATCTCCTGATTAAACAAACAAGAGAACAGAAGCTTGGTTTTCAGATGGGAGAGGTGCTTATTAGCAATGAGGAGAGTTCCTGGCAGTAAAGGTTACTTAGAAAAGTTGTAAAATCACTTTGCCCAGAGGCCCTTAAAAAGAAAGAAATGCATCTGCTCACATGCTTTTAATGTAACCATTCCTAGAAGCAGCTGCAGAAAATAGATGACTTGAGCTTCCATTTTCACCATGGGGCTCTCTTTCTTGTCACAGCCAGGTAGAAAACGCAAAAGCACAAGCTCGCAACAACATCACAACTCACAGACATCCTACCACTGGCTGGAGCTGGGTCCCCTCATCACCACAGGGACTGTCAGATCATACCACGAGAGTGTACAGCATTGCTGCTGTGAAACAGTCCCTTCTAAACTCCAATGACACATTTCTTCTGCCCTGTCACTGATTTAGACAAAAGGAGGTGCCCTAAGACTTTTCTATGCCCCTGGGGGTGTGAGCTCAGTCATCCCCTATCAGACCAGAGGTTTTGAGGCCAGAGTCAGGCTACCCATGGGCACCACCAGACAAATGAAGAAAGCTTTCCTCAATGCCAGCCAAAAATAGGGGCCACAAGGCTTCTGAAGTTTTAGTACCTCATGCCTACAAATTTAAATTCATTACTTACTGGCAGCTGGCAGAACTCATTCCAATGTCCAGAATAATCTGCTCAAGCAGCCGTTTACGAAAGCAAGCCACAACCCTTTACCATTGTCCTTCAGCAGGCAGCCAGCCTAGGTGAGTCTACAGACAGCAACTGGTGGCGCATGAGGTGAGGATGCTGCCCGTCCCATTCATTTACTTCATCAGCCCTCTTAGAGAATAGTGAGTCTTGTGTTTCAGGGCAAAGATGCCAGTCTCACCCCTCACCAAGGCTGTCTCTTGCTGAAGTGAATAACAGAGTTCCTACTGGGCAATCAGGCAACAATCCCTAACTTTTCCACTCACTGGGGATGACGCAAAGTGCACCGGAATGCCCAGAGCATTTCAAAATATAACCCAGGTTCAGCTTTATGGCTGAGAAAGCAGATTCCTTAAGAAATTGTGGGAGAGAGGGAAAGAGAATTAATGTGTCTAGAAGACCTACTCTGCCAGGCATTCTGCTGGACCTTTGCATGACTTACTTCATCGAACACTGATGATAAGCTTATGAAGAGCTTAAGGCAAGTAATATTCTTCCTTATTTCACAAAGAGGCAGTATATCCCACAGACAAAGTAAATGAAGAATATAGAAGACAGAAGTTAATCACTGGGTTTCACAAAGGTAGAAAGCAAATTTATGAGAGCTAGGTAAGATTTATTCCCTCTCTGCCACGCAAAGCTTCCTTTCAATGCCCCCCATGCATTGGACTCCCTCACCCCCTGTTTCATCATATTTATCCCTTGAATGTAACCAAGATGGGGAAGCAATATCCCAGTTGTAGAAACTCTGGGGTAGAACTCAAATTCTTCCTTTTTTAAACTAGGTGACTTTAAAGATCATTTAAACTCCTAGTCTCAGTTTCCTTATATGTAAAATGAACACACAGGTGAAATGTGTATTTTAGTGAGGGGAAAAGGGAAAATATACGTAAAAGTGCTTTAAAATTATAAATTCAAATGTGAGACAGTCATACAAAACCACTGAAGGACCCATGCCAGACATGTCCCACCAGCTCCCCTACAATGTGGAGCTCAGAGGAAGAGATAAGGCTGGACTCCAGCATGTTCTTTAAACGAGCACTAGGATATTGGCCTTCCATCAACTCCAGGAGTAACAAAAATAAGCAGAAATTCAGTTATCACACTGGCATTGTCTGATTCGTTGCTCCACTGCAAAAGCCCCGGAAACGTGCCCTAAAAATTTTTAAGTGATGATAACTACAGTAGTTGATCTCCAAAGATGGTCCCCAATGATCCCTATTTGCCAGTATTCCTGCCCTAATATAATCTCCTCTCACAGTGAAAATAGGTTGGTCCTATGACATTTTGTGATCTATAGAACGTAGGAGAAGTGACATAATGTCAGCTCCAGGACTAAGCCTTAGAAATGTCTAGAAGTTTATACTTTTGCCTTGAACCACCATGTAAGTAGTCCTGGTAGAGAGAGGATGTGCAGAAATGATATGGAAAGAAACAGAGACCCAGCCACCCTAGAGGAGCCCAGCTTTCCATATCTGATGCTTCCTACTGAAGCTTGCTACTGAAGCATCAGACATGGCAGTGACCCATCCTGTATAATTCAGCAAGGTTGAGCCCCCAGGCAACCGAAGTCCCAGACAACATCATGAGGAACAGAAGAATCACCCAGCTGAGTCTAATCAATTGTCAGAATTCTGAGAGACAGTAAAGTTGATTTTGTCTTAAGCCGTAAGTCTGGAGATTGTTATGCAGCAACAGATAATAGTAACAAGGAGGAAAAGGTATCATCATCTGATCCTTTACTATGGGGTTCACCCTTTACATGCATCATCTAATTTAATCTGCATTATAATAATTTGAGATGGGTATTAGGACACCAATATATAGGAGGTTGGACAAAGTTACATAAGTTATCCAAGGTCAGGATTTGAAACC
Source organism: Alouatta palliata (assembly GCA_004027835.1). Classification (NCBI taxonomy): domain Eukaryota; kingdom Metazoa; phylum Chordata; class Mammalia; order Primates; family Atelidae; genus Alouatta; species Alouatta palliata. Next base: position 2,685 of record PVKV010028759.1, read on the forward strand.
CAGCTGTGACTTTGTGACTGCAACACCCATTCTCTCAATATCTTCATTATGTTTTTCACAAAGTATATCACAGAATTACTGGTCTCTAAAGAGTGGAAAAACTGGGATGAATAAAAAAGAAATATTACCAACTAAACGTTTATTTCAAATAATATAATAATATAAATGGAAGCAATGTATTACAGTGAAAAGAGAGCTTTCAATTAGGAGAATGGAACTTTAATTCAACTTCAGACCGAATCATTAGCTGTGTGAAACTGAACAAGCAATCTGACTCTGAAAAAAAGTTTTCTTTTATAAAATAATAAAATAACTTCATAGATTTCTGTGGCTGTCACAATAAAATACTAGACATAAATGACTTCTGCAAACAAAAATAAAAAAATAAAAAAGGAAAAAAGTCTATAGATATATGAAGAATTGTTGTTGAATTAACTTGAGAGTTCTTCACTTCATAGTTACCACAGAAGTTTTCAGTTCCAAACTGTTTGCATTTTCCTGTCTCCTTCCAGGATAAATGTTCTTATAAATACTGTTTTGTTTCTACAGCTTTGGGACACATTACTCTCTTAAAAATGCAAAATAAAACAAACTGAAAGACAACTATTTAATACATCACTTCTTTATTAACATTTTTGGAGGCAAAGCCATGAAAAGCAGAAGCACTGTGGTTTCTAGTGAATAGCAACATTTTCTCACCCTATTGATCTACTCACTTACGTTAGTTTCATCTGGGGGAGGGGTGTGAGTGACAGCTTTAGGGAATGTGTGTACAAATACAGTCCTGACACAGACAAACAGAGGGCTTCTATTGCAAATGGACACAAAATGAGGTCTACAATAGATAATGGCTGTTCTATTCAGTGGAACGAGAGACAAGATGTCCCATAAAGAGAAACTCTGACCCTTGGATAGGCAGTGGCAGCTAAGAGTATTAAAATAGTCCTCTGCAACCATGGTTTAGAATCCTTGCAGCAGCTTTTATACTGTTTGGAAACCAAATGGTATCTCTGGTAGTCTCAGCAATTTATGTAACTTTCGGTCATTGGAAATGAAATCGAGGACCAGAATGAGTATATAACGCTTTCATTATAGAATTAAAATCAAGTGTATTATTAATGAACAAATTATGTGAAAACTCCTAAGTATGAACTGACAGGTAGTAAGGAACATGCTTTCTCCTAAAGATTTAAAATTATACTTTTCTAAAGGCCGCCAAACCTGTACATATATATCTTCTGTTACATAAATAAACATTGTGTTCCTATTTCAAAGTAGAAGGAATGATGGTTAATTAAACCTGAAAAAAGCCATCTGCTTGATAAAATAATTAGAAATTTTAAGGAAATACAATCTTATCAATTTAATTTTGAGTTTTTCACTTAGTTTGGGAGTGACAGTTCTAATCTAACACTAATACATACAATAATGTGTATGCTTATATTTATGTGACATATTCTCACTTGTTTGACATATTATCATTGAACAAATAGGAACCTTACCCCCTCTACTGAACCCGATTATATAAAAATAGAAACTACAGTTAGGTACCTAGATGAAACCCTTCATTTGAATTAACAACCCCATTAGGAAATACTGTGACCCCAAAATAACCACTGTAGAGTGATTATAGCTCATTTGGCATATCTTTGTTCCAGTCTTCCTAAATTGCTTATAATTGTCTTATTATAAATGTTAATAATATATAATGTTCATGTTTGTATTTTTATCAAATAACATTTAGAAATATTTGAAAAATTATCCTAAGCCCACATGTTAAAAAGCAAGGTCAATATTCTCACAAGCATACACAATTTGCAGTTTAAAAAATTAGATAAATGTAAAATATCTGGAGTGTATTATAACCACCAAATTAGAAAATGAATGTGCCCACATTAACCAGCAGAGACATGTCATTATCTCACATTCATCGGTTATCACTGGACAATTAATGGAAGAAATGCACAGTCTTCAGTTTAAAACAAAGCAAAAGTTCCTGTCTCAATCTAGCACACTAGACGCCACTTATTAACATAAATGTGCTCAGGTAAGTGCCCTTTCTGGATGCAGCTCTCATCCTCTCTACCTTCTCTCCTAGATTCACACAGTAACAGAGGACCATTCAATCTTGGCTAGTCAAACGGCGACAATGATAAGATCACGAGGCTGGAGACATCATGATTTTCCCTGCTTACCCTCTACAGACTGTAGGACCTATGGAGTGCACACAATCGCTATTCACAAAAGAAAAGTAGGAATTTTACAATTATACAGTGACTTTATCTAATGTAGACAGCCAAATGAAGAATTCAGGAATCCATACAAACTTTTTCAGCTTAAAGTAGTCAGCATGGTCAAGGACATTGATATGTCTGTGTAGCACAAGTTAATTTAATATTAAGATACCACTGGGCAGAAATCTGTCAAACAAGGGCACAAAGAAACACAACTCAAGGTTTTCAAGGCCATGTGAAGTGCAAACAAGCAATATCACTAAAAACAAAAAGGATCCAGGTACTTTATGGAATTGAAAACAACAAAAGAGAAAAATATTCAGAAATATTCACACTAATGACTACAACTAGTTTGAATCATGTGTAAGTTCCCAGACACATGGACGGAATCATAACAAGTGTAAGAATGGAAAGAAGCAAATACAGAGAATAAATGAGTTATTAATTAAGCAGCTAAATGCATTTATATTCATAAATACATAAGAAAACTAAGAAGCTTATGATAACTACTCTGATAATTCTGGAGAAAAAGCAGCACAGTTTTTCATTATACAGTATTGCTTTATTCCTCTACCTTTTTTGTAAATATTGTTAAGAATATTTCTCAAAAACAGAAAATAATCAGTGGAAAATAAAATCATTATTCTGTGTAATCTTACATAAATGGCTGAAAGGCCAGATGCTTAACTGTGTGCATAGTTAAAGGAGAACTTGAAGATTGTGAACAAACCTAGAAGCCAGTTCCTGGAAATCAGAGAGACAAATGACGGGATCCAACATTATGTGCTAAAACATTTGCATAGAAATGAATAAACTCAACAGAGCTGGCAGCAACATCTCTGTGAACCTAATACTGTGCCCACTGTCCTTTCAAACAAAGTTCATGATGAAGAAAACCAGCAAAAGTGCACCTGGGCCATGCAAAGAACCAGCTTCCCAACTGTAAGGTACAGAGTCTCTTTTCCGCGTTGTAGACATTCCTCTGGCCTACATAGGACCATTCCAGTGCAGGAAGCTAAGCTCTAAAGACTACACAGAGTCACTAAGGGCACTATTACTTACACCTGACTTTTGGCTTGAACTAACTAGGTTGTGTTTTAAGTACATTTTATTGAGAAAGCATTTGGACTATAGAGCACCCACCAAAAACAAAAACCAAAAACCAAACAGTGCATGCCTGCAAAGACACCCCTGTCTCATTGGGTTTGGAATACCCTTGGAGCTCCTCACTGTCTCTGATTACTGCGTAGAAGTACTGTAGAAATCTGAATCACTAATCACTGTTCATCTCTAATCACTCCCTGCTCCTCACTCAAATCCACCGTCTGCATCATTTCAGATTCATGTTCTTAAAACTCTCTACCCAATATCACCTCTGACTCAAAATCGTCAGTGACTTCCAACAGCATTTCCCAAGATAGGCTCTACAAACAGCACTCCCAAAATGTTCTATAAAGAATAAATTCAGTGGCTGGCTGTGGTGGCTCACACCTGAAATCCCAGCACTTTGGGAGACTGAGATGGGCAGACTGCTTGAGCTCAGGAGTTTGAGACCAGCCTGCACAACATGGCAAAACCCTGTCTCTACAAAAAGATACAAAAATTAGCCAGGCATCATGGTGCCACTAGGGAGGCTGAGGTGAGAGGATTATTTGAGCCCAGGGAGGTTGAGGCTGCAGTGTGTCGAGATTGTGCCACTGCATTCTAGCCTAGGCGACAGAGCAAGATCGTATCAAGAGAGAAATAGAGAAGGGGGTGGGGGGGGGGGAGAGAGAGAGAGAGAGAGAGAGAGAGAGAGAGAAGTAAACAAAAAACAAATTCAGTGATCAAAACTATTTTGAGAAACTCTTAGAGATTAACAATATGGATTCATGTATGAAAGTCTCTGAGAACTTCTATAGGAGATAAACATTTTTAAAACTTTATCCCAGCCTTTCTCACTTTTTCAACCATGGGGACTTCTTTTGACTAGCAATTCTACAATATCCAATAGAACAGGCATTCCAGAAAGGTCTTGGGAAATGCTGCCCCAAAGGGTGAAGTTCAAATTCCTTAGCATGCATGTGATGACCCGTATTAATGGGTCTCTGCTACTGCTCCACCTCCACCTCCCACCCTCTCTTCCAGGTGCCTGCCTGAGCTCAAGCCCTCTGCTGACTAGAGTGCTCTTCCTCCTCCCCCAGCAGGCCTATCCCAACCACATCAGCCTCATCCATCACTTCATCTTCCAGTCTCCTGTTCCACTTACCTCCTTCTTCTATTTCCCAGCTCCAAATTAAGTCTTTTGGGAGGATCTTACAGGTTTGTGTTCCTTTCCTTCACCTAAATTTTAAGTTCCTTGAAGGCATTTGTATTTTATAATTAATTGTATAACTTATAACTAATTACATTTTATAACTAATGTCTATGAATTCATGAAGCCTAAGATAAGATCTTCTATGCATGTTAAATAAATGCTATGTTTGAATGAAAACAAGATGAGTTTCTCCAACTATGTCAGTGTAGCAAGAGGAAGAGGGAGATCATGTCAAAACAGAGTACAATTCTCAGAGTAATGTAATTTACCAGAGTGACTGAAGGATGTCCACAAAGCAACATCAGGATTCCAAAGTTCTACAAAATCATCCCCAGTGCCAAAATGTTGAACAAGAAACCACAGATACAAAGTCGTGGTGTGTACCAAGCCCTAAAATTGACTGTCCAATGAAAAAGAGGATATATTCCCTAATCTTATCTAAAGTAGACACAATAATTCACAGGAAGAGAAGAAAAATAGGGACAGGTCTTTTGGCCTCTGTTAAATGCCAAATCGGATAATTTGCTAATTTGTAATACAGTAAATCCCCAAATTTCCTTCCTTTCTACATGTATTCTATTCAACACATATTTAATAAACACTAGACATTGGGAATCGAGGAAAAAAGACAGCTGGAAATGTCTTGGGGAAAATTGGGATAAAGTATAAGGTACAGAGACACAAATATTTCTACCTTCTGAAAGTCCTAGTAAAATGAGAGAACAATTTTTTTAAGTATATTAACATAATGAGGATGAGGCAGGCTAAAATAAGTGTCTCATCTAAAAGCTGTCAAGAGCCATAAGTGGGCAGATCCACGCAATGTCAAATTTATGTGTTTCATTTCTTTTGAGAACCAACGACTTTCTGTTGCCAAATGTTCAATATTAGAATAAGGAACACCAGTGGCAATCACTCTTCTAAGTCCAACACATTGCCTGACACATGGTAGGCATCTAATAACAATCTGTTGAGTAAACCAATGAATGAACAGATGAGTGAAAAAGGCAGGAAAGGAGGCTTTCTCCACCTATGCACAAAAATGCAGTGTTTAGCTGGATCTTGTCTGGTGCTGTAATTCCTTTACACTGGAACACAGTGAAGGGTGGGTTATACAGATCAATCAATGCCTTCTTGAGTTAACTCACACCTCCCTTAAAAACATCCTTAGTAAAGATCAAAATTCACAGGTGAAACAAAACATTCCTACATGATTCTCCTCCCATGTTACAGTAATGCAGGCAAATTTAGTACTCCTACGATAAATGTACCATGCCAGAATTTTGAATAAATAGTCCATTTTATACAATCTCAACAAGAAAAAATGGTGGAGTGAGTGACAGCTCAATTTAGACACCTGTCCCTTGGGAGGAGGTAAGGAGAATTGCACTACAATATCAGAATTTTGACAAGTTCAGGTTTTAAAAAAGTGACTAAGAGGAAAAACAAAAGAAGAAAGTCTGGGAGAAGGCAAGCTGATACAAATTTGCATCAGGTGAACCGTGTGTTATATGTTGAATTTGACCATAACCTCAGTTGGTTGAATGAATTCATCTTATTTTACTTACAACGCCACACTTAACATTTGGCACATGTGTGCATATATGTGAAACTTGATACAAATTAAATTAGGAAAAATGTTGGTAGTTTAAATCTTATTAACAGAAAAAAATAAGTCAGAAAAATGACTGATGATAACGTGGTTTTAGGCTATGGAAGAACCTTACAAGGAAGGTGAGGAGGATATTTTCCCTGGAGGTATTTGCAATGAAAATGAGCAAAGAACTGAGAAATGGAAAAGAATAAATTCCTTGCTGTGGGGTGAAAAAAGTCCAATCTTTTTTTCTCTCATTTTTATAATGCTGTGAACAGAGAGTATAAAGGATCAAGAGATTGTTGAACCCAAATACAACCCTGGATATTGTAGTTATCACAGAAATCACCTTCAAGATTTCCAAACAATTCAAAGCACCAGCAAAAACCACCTGAGGAAGGCTTATCTCATAGGATAACTCCTTTGCAACCCACAGTGTTTTATTTAATAACAGCAGGATGACACTTAAATTTACCTTATTATATAATATCTCTACATAATGGAGAAAATATCTAATTCACAGATATCAATGCTGCTGTCTTTGAAAAAGTCCAAAGATATAGTATGTTTCTGACACAGACCAGGGCTTAATAAGTGACATTATTTATGATGATGACATTCCTTACTATTAGGCTATTATTATTTCTTATCATACAAACCCCTCCTCCAGCTGAGAATAAGACTATGTTTTTCATCTTTGCATCCCTTGCAGCCCAGGTGCAGTGACTTTTACAAGCATTTGATGAATTTAGTGTTAACTGAAATGTGGAAGCTAATCTTTAGAGTAAACTGGTTTATCTCATGAACTGAACTGTTGGTATCTCAAGGAAAGAATAGGTATCATCTCCCATCATACTAGTGGAAGGCAACACTCCCTCTGAAAGTAGCTACAGTAATCTCTAATAACCCAGAGATTTAGGTTAGTTCTGAACTAAAATGCTATCATATTTAGGAAGGAAAATAATACCCAGGAATGCCAATGTAATTGCTTCAGATTATAACCTCCCTATTAATGGTTGTTCTCTGTGAGGTGCAGGGAGGAGGTTGAGAGAGGAGGTTAATGTGAAAAAGCCAGTCCCATCCAGTCCTAAGTGATATGAAAATTATACTAAAAGACCATAGCTGCTAACATCTGAGGGCTTTCTTGTGTGTGGGCCACTGTCTCATGCCCTAATATGTGTTAGATTTGATTCTCAACAACTTATAAATGCACATTTTTTTATTTTTATAAATGATGAAACAGGTTAGAGAGATTCGTTACCTGGATGCAAATCACATCAATAATAAATAAGAGAATCAGGCTTTGAGTTCAGGTCTACATACTCCCAAGTTTGAAGGAGTAATCCTACATAACATGTGATCTTAGCAACACTCTGAGTTCACAAACCTCCAGCTATTTAGAGGTCACAGTTTTACCTAAAGCAGCAAGTACTATGACTTACGTTCAACACTTTCAATACAACATAAAACGATTAGCTTCTCTCCCTTTCTCTAAGCTCTTCCCACCTGCTACAGTACCCAGAAATCTAGGTACTGGCATGCTTCTAAAAGCACTTTGTAGGTTATATTCATGTCTGAGGTGAGTAACAAGTTCACAGAGACTGTTTATTTAATCCAATACCACCTACTCTCTGAGAGGAAGGCCATGTGAAAACAGTGTTTACTAGGGGAAAGAGGATGGAAGGGCGTAATATCCAGGAAGCAATCCCAGCCCGGGGCAGCAGCCTTCAGCAGCAATACTGCACTACTACCCTACAGCAAGAAAGTCTCACCCACCCACATTCTTGTTCATCTACAGTAACCCAAAGGACAAAACTATATATCAGATGTTTTAAAGGAACAAGGTACCAGTTAAGAATGAAATGGCACAGTTCCACACAAAAAGCAGGAAGGTTTGTTCTCCAAAATTTATTATAGCATTTTAGTTCAGAGCTAACCAGGCCTGTTGTCAATCATTTAATGGGTAATGACACAAATAATAGGGCCCCCCGATTAGGGGGCTACAAAGAAGACTGACACCCCTGAGCCAGGATGATGTTGGCCATCAGCACAGTGCTCATAACTTTCTCTGCTCAAGTCTCTCATGTTTTATAGAAAATTTTGAGGAGTATGCCTAAGATTGGAATCAACCTCACCTCTCTCTCAATTTCAATGGAAAACCAGAAGCTGCTGAAGTCCCCTACCAGAAGAGGGCTCACCCACCCTACTATGCCCAATCTAACTTCCCAAATAGATCTATATTGTTTGTATTATGTGCTTTTCATTGACACATAATCAACCTAGAGATTTAGGTTAGCTCTGAAATAAAATGCTGTAATACTTAGGAATGAAAATAATACCCAGGAATGCCAAATACAGAGTCACAGGCTTGAGTAAACAAACTCTGTAGGAAAAAACCCTATATGTTTAAAACTTGCCACCAACCTTCATGGCGTTAAACAATAAAAAGTTCCCCAGGGCATTCTGAACCTTCCTCATAACAGAACTTGCCCTAGATTATCTTCTTGGCTTATCTGTTATTCAGTCATACCCAAAGCCAGCCCCAGTCATAATAATCTCCCTACCATATACCATCTTACTTATAAATCTTCTTTGAATAAGACTTTTCAAAATGATACATAAGATCAGCATGATATCTGAAATGCAACCCAATATTTATAACTATCAGCTAGCATTATAAAAACCATTTTCTGTAGGAAAGTCATGGATGATATTCACAACCACTAAGTCAGAAGGGCTGCCCTCCATGTTCAGGAAGCAGAGAAAGGAAATCTACACCAAGGCCTTCTATATATCCTTCCTAACAATTATTTCAAAAAAGAGAAACTGCCATTTATCCACACGAGATATGACTGGTTTTCAAAGTAATGGGTAAAAAATGACCAAAACCTTGATTGTCTTCATTATGGCTCACATAAGGCACACAAACTCTTTTTTTTATATATTCCAAGTACAGAAAATTGCTTCATTTCTCAAGTAAATATATGCTAGAAACTTGCGGATATCTCAAGAATGCTTTGTAGCTAAAGAAAGTAACATCATTGCCTACTCATTTTGCTTAATTTGCTAGTCTCCCAGAAACTTTGTGCTAACACTTTCATCCCATTTTAGCTCCTAGGATAAGGCAATAGTCCAGAGCCCTGGAAAGCCTCCACCTCCAGCAGTTCACCAGGCCACTGAAGCCCCAGGATGGAGCTTCTCTCCAGGACACCTTCCTGGTAATATACATGTTACGTGCAGCTCACATATCTTCTCCAAGTTGCATTCCAGTAACTAAGCTTCAGAAGCTTCTTATGAATTGTTTATTCTGTGTTTTAAAACTCTATCAGCTGTTGGGATGATTTGCAATATTTTTCTTTTTGGTTAAGCAGGATTGGTGAGCATTACTGGCCTTTTGGTGGAATCCTTGCTATTTAAAATTCCTGCTGCTGGGATTAAAGAAGATAATGTCTTTGAAAGCCTTTTGTAAACTGTAAAGTCCTAGTCAAATGGAGTGTCCTGTTATAACATTAACCATCATAGCAATAACCATAAACCAGCTGGAATGGGGGCCTTAAAATGCTGAAACACGTTTGGACCTTGTCTTTCCTCCATTCCCACCCTTAGGGCCTACGATGGTGCCCAGCATATGGGAGCCTCTCAAGGAAGTTTTGTTTGGAGGAATAAATCAATGACTCAGAAACATCACATGGTTTTCCAAAGTAATGTCCATAGGCAAAAAGAAGCTAAGCATAACAATTTAAATAATGAAATTACTCTGCCAAAAATACTGGGGTGCTGGGGAGAAATGGCACAGAACAAAGTTCTTCTAAAGAATTTATTTGATAATGAAATCGGGTCCTTTACAGTCAGACTGGGGAGGAGAAGGAGTACAGATAGGTGCATACATTATTAGTCCAGAAAATGTTAGTCCAGGATGGCTTAGAGAAGGAGGCTGCCCCAGAAAAGGGAAGAGGGCTGCAGTTTGAGAGGCAGTACCAAATAAAAAACCAAACAAACAAACAAAACAAAAACGAAAAACAAAACACACACACACAGTAGGCAAAAGCTACTCCTGCAAAGAATATTATAAATACAGGCTTTTAATCTGGACTGTGCCTTTAAAGTGGTGGAAATTATCAATTCTGTGTCTTAGGAGGGAGGTGGCATGAAGCCGGGAAATGACTGAGGGAAGGGATACTGATATGAAATGATTTATTTCTGGAAAATGCTCCTCTTGTAAGCATTTGCAGGAATAGTTCTGGTTACTACAGGGGTGGTCTATTTTAGGCACCTATGTGTAGGGAGGAGTGAACAAGTTGGTGGGGATGAAAATAAAAAGGGAAGTGGTAGCGGACAGGAACAGGGATCTCATTCATCAGACTCAGAAGCCTCAAGGATGAGAAGAGAAATTCCGGGGTGGCTGCCCATTACTCAGCAAGTAGGCGAACACTGGTTTGTTGGCTCAGCACTCAACCTAAGATGAGGATATCCTAACAGCCCTTTTTGTCTAAGGGGTAGAGTAGGGTAGGGTAGGGTGGGGCCAAAAAGAGAGGAAGAGAAGGCCTGCCACCCCGGAGGTCTGCCGGACTCAGCAGCAGAGAGGGCCTTGCATCAGCGCTCCGCTCCGTTCCGGAATATATCCTATTTCTGCCCATCAATCAGCATTAAGCCAGTCTGGGGGCAGAGCTTTAGGCACAGGCAGTTGCCAGTAGCAACAGGGCACAGGCTCCCGGTAAGCTGAGCGGGAGGTGGCAGCAAGGGAGGGGCCGCCTAGGCGAGTGGCCTGGAGCTGGGCAGACAAGGTCAGGGATCTCCCCGACAGCCACGAGGGAGGCAGCGCGGGGCGCGGGGCAAGAAGGATCCTAGTGTTAGGTGGGGACAGGCGTGCCCTGCTGGGGCCGGGCCAGGGAGTGGTTCAGGCCACTGACCTCGCTGGGGAGCCGGGAGGGAGTTTTCCTAGTGGCATAGCTATGCCCCTGCCAAACCCAACGGCTTCCGGGTCTCGGGAAGGCGCCCCTACAATGGCCCCTAGATGCTGGTGTCAAGGCCGAGTGGCAGGAGAGGCGCTGATCCTGGGCCTGGGTGGACGGCCGAACTCAAATCTGCCCCTCCCCTGCAGCCCCTTTACACCCCCACCGTTCAGCAGTCTCTGGAAGATGCGGAAGTGTTTCTGCACTTGTGCGTGTTTTCATTTGTGCTACCCACACAAAAGCGAGGCCCCACAGGTGGAGAGGAGGGCGTGTGTGTGCGCGCGTGTGGCGCGGGGCTCTGGCTACGTGGGAGCTGGGCGGGGATGCGCACACAGGGAACGAGGCGCACACACGGATCAACTCCCACTCGCCGTCCCGCCTCAGGTGTCCTGGCACAGGCTTTCAAAGCAGGGAGAGCCCCCAAAGTCGTGCCACCTCCCAAAACTTCTCCCCCTGCCGTTGGGCTACGGTAAGGGGGAAAGGACGCAGGACCCTGAGGGAATCCTATAGTCTGAGAACAGAGAGCAGCAGCGGAGACCAGGCGGGAGACACAGAAGCATGCAGTCTGCGGGACTGGGACAGAACGGGCAGTGGGAGCCACTCGCTGAAGGGCTGGGGCCAGGGTGGCGGCGCGCGGGGAACGTGCCTGGGCGAGGAGTGAGCTGGCGTCTCCTTACCTGGCCTTCGGTGGAGCATGCTGCTGCGGGCCGGGGGGCGGTGTGGGCGCTGCGCCCCCAGGGGCTGACCCTGCAGCGCCTTCACTTCGGGGGCGGCAAGGCTCTGGCTGCAGAGCCGTGAGTTGCCGAACTTGCCATGTCCAGAGCGCGGAGGCAGCCTGGGCCACGCGCGCACCGCAGCCCGGGCACCTCGCGCTCCTCCGCTTTGTTGTGTTCCGCCGGCAGTCCCCCTGCGCCTGCCTCCAAGTGTCCCCGCGCCCTCTTCGCCGCGGGACGTTTCACCGGTGCTCAGGGAGGCTCCTCGGGTGGGCAGTGCCACTTTCCTCCTGGAGGTGCTTGTTAAAGAGCTGTCCGGGAGCGCCAGGCGGGCTGCTAGGCATATGCTCTGACGAGGAGACCGGGGCCCATCGATTCCCACCCCCTACCCAATCCCCCTCCCCTCCCCTCCACGGGCCCCCCCATCAGAAGCTGCTTAGGATCGGCGCTGTCAAATCCAGCCCATCTGCTGCAATCATAATCAGTCTCAACCGAACGGTTCTGACAAATCTCCGCCTGGAGCTGGAGTTGGAGAAGCCGGAGAGCGAAGGGCGGGGAAGGGAGGAGGGGGTGAGAGGACGATGGGGACCGGGCGTCCTGAGAGGGGGCCTAGAGGCTTCTATTGTCTGCCCCTAACGGAGGAAATGAAAAGGGAAGCAGGGATCCAGAAGGGGAAATAGTGCTTTCATTTCCTTGTAAGAAAAAAAAAAAATCTATTCCCGCCGGTCCCTGGTTCCCTTCACACCCCCGCCCCCAACCTCAGCTCTGTCTGGATGGAACGAATTTCTGCTAACAAACTAAACAAACAGGTCCCTTAATCTTATCATGGGGGTGACCCAGAGACTGGCACAGATATCCAAAGTATCATATAATTGGCAGGTAAGAGCTGGAACTAACAGCCATTTGTCTGGAGTAAGAAGTTGGTTCCCAAGTGCATTTGGGAATAAAGCTCTTGAGGGGAGAAGGGCCGTGTAATTGGCCAGGAAGCTTGGCCCTTGGCCTCCTGTTGGCATTTCCAGAGATAAAAGGAAATCTGCTTTGGGCAAGAAAACGCTGAACTCCGCTTAGCCTCATTTTTAATTTAAAGGATTTTCATAATTTTTTTTTTCATTTTCTCATGAAAATACTATTTTTCAAGAAATGCTATTTTATTAGAAAATAATGAATTCAAAAATTGAATTATTTTTCAAACAAATTGCTTCATCTGTAGATGAAATGGGATGCTCCTTTCAATAATATACTTTGAACTATTCAAAAAATGCCACTTTAATACAATCATATATATTTGTACCAGTGATTCACAAGGATTACCTCAAAAATTGTTTTCTTAAGTATAATATAAATGACAGTAGTCCTAGAGACATATAGAAAAGTCTTACGGCATGAAAGAACACAATCAATGGGATTATGCCTGGTTTTATACATTCTTCTCAAGTGCTGGGAAATGTCCAATTACCCTGAATGACAGTATTTGTTTGAGAAATAATTTGTTGGATAAACAAATCACCAGTGGAAAAGTTGAAGAAAATTTTTAAGCCATTTTTTCAGATAGGAATAAGAGCTAAGCAAAAATAAATATAACTTACTGTGAAAATTGAATAAAATTCTAAATTAGGACTCAAATCATTCTTTTGCTTTATGCTGTACTTGAGAAATGTGTGCAAGCCACATTAAGCATTCACTTATCTAGGCAGAGACTGTGTTTTTCACTTATTTTATAGTCCAGTGGTGCTTACAACAGCAGCACTAGGCAACTATGGGCCCTCTATGAATACTGATGGTTTGAAACTTTGATTTACAGGTCAGAATTAAAACTGCATACATCACGGTGACCTTACAGCTGAGGCAAAGTGGAGTTCAAGTATTACTTTCCCAGTAAGTAAATCATGTAAGTCACGGACAGCTACTGGTCAGATTTTACAATATTTTTATGAATATTTAAAAGTTTGGCGTTTTCCATTGATAACTTGTTTGATGTGTTTATCAGTATTAAATAAAAATTTTGCTAAAATTAACATGGTGCCAAGAAATGAATATTTCAAAAAGGGTCCTCTCCTCCAGAATGAAATATCATGCTGGTGACTAAGTTAACTAACATTGTCCAGGAAATTGCTGTTGTCCAGGAAGAAGAGTTGAGCTGAGTGTCAGCCACTGGTCTTCTGGCACCATCCTGCACAAGAAATTGATACATTCTACTGTGTTATGTCCTAGCTTGGTAGTCTCAGTTGCATTGCCGCTAACTTACAGCCTAAATTTTCAGGCCACCTCCAATTTATTAATTCCTTGGTTTGAACTTCAAAATATATCCCAGCATGTTTTCTCAATTATTTATTGAACAATTACTATGTGTCAGTGTTGGAATATAGGAATGAAACATCAAACAAAAATTTTTGATCTTGTGGAGCTTACAGTCTGGAGGAGAAGACAGAAGTTAGAAGAGAATACATAAGGAAATTACACTCTCTGTTATCAGGTAATCAGCGCAATAGAGAAAAATAAAGCAGAGTGGCCTCTGTGGTATACAAGTTTAAATACAAGAGTGCTCAGTGAAAATCTCACTGAGAATGCTGAGCCTGAATGAATGATTCAAGGAGGTGTGGGAACAGGCAAGCCATGCAAATATCTGGGAAGATGGTCCCAAGAAGTGGGAAAAGCAGGTATAATTGGCTCTTAAATATAATTGCACCTGACAAGGTCTAGGAACATTAATGAAGACTTGGGAATGGAACACGGTGAGGGGAGAGAGTTAATGAGAGTGGGCTTAGAAGACAGATCATTGGGTGGGACCTAACAGGCCAATTAAAGAACTTGGGAGTTTACTCCAAGTGATAGGGGAGGACACACAAGACACAGAGGGAGTGACATGATGATCTGACTTTTGTTTAATGGATCACTCTGGCTGCCATGTTGAGAATTAATTATAGGAGCAGAGGAGAAAGCAGGGAGATCCGTTATTAGGCTATTCCAAGAATTTAGGTAGGAGATGATGACTTGGACAGGGTGATAGCAAGAAAGATAATAAGAATTGGTGGCAATTTTAAATGGCTTTGAATTTAGAGCCAACAGTATTTGATCAGGGTGAGTGGCTTGAAAGAAAAGAGGGAGTAAAGAGTAACTCCAAGCATTTGGCCCTACCAACCAGAAAGATGAAGCTGCTACTAGTTGAAATGAAAAAGACTATGGGTGGAGCAAATTGAGGTGGAAGAATCAAGTTCAGGCTTTTACAGGTTAAGATTGGAATGCCTATTAAGTTAAATTTTAAAAATAATTTATGTAAAGCTCTTAGAATAGTTCCTGGCTTTTCTTAAGTACCATACAAATGTTTGAGGTGGTGGTTATTATAGTTATTCATGTTTGCCAACCAAAATGAGATGTTGAATAGATGATCGTACCAGGATTGTGGTGATGGCTGCCAAACTATGTTTTGTTATAATCCAACCGTGACTCAAAAACTGGTGAATTTTATTGTACTTAAACTAAACCTTAATAAAAACATTTTTAAAAAACGAAGAACTTAGTCTCATGTTTTAATAGTGAGAATATAGAACTTTTCCATTGGAGAAGAGGAAGCCTCAGAAGTATCATTATTTTGCATACCCAGTGAAATAATTGATCCAAATAAACATCACCAATAGATGCTAAAGCCATTAAGTAAACGTTTGATGGAAAATAACGAGGCAGGTGAATAGAATCTAGAGGCAGAGAACCTAAGGCCAATTCACGCTGACTTCCTAGAACAAAGTCAAACAGAAAGCCCTAACTTTCTGCACCTAAGTAACAAAAGGACTGGAGGCCACTCCCTTTGCAAACCACCCCCTACTTTCTTGCAGCAGACGGAAAACTGAAAGTATCTTTGATTGGTTACTTTCCACAACCAATCAGATACTTGCATAGGGTGTAACCTTTGTAACTTTACTTCAGCCTTATTGGTTGCTTCCCTCCCAGTGATTATGCTCACTACTTCATTTACATAGGGTGTACACAAAGTAACCAACGGGAAAACTCCAGAGGGTATTTAAACCCCAGAAAATTCTGTACTGGGGCTCTTGAACCCCTATTCTTGGACCCACTCCCAAGCTGGGGAGTGTACTTTTGTTTTTAATAAATACCTGCTTTTGTTACTTCATTCTTTCCTTGCTTTTTTTGTGCATTTTGTCCAGTCCTTTGTTCAAGATGCCAAGAACCTGGACACCCTCCACTGGTAACAATGGATTATTCCAACTACAAATACTGCCTCCTGACTTTTTGTTAACTGCAAAGAGGGAAACTGGATTATATAAGGGAGAAATCACCTGATATGTTTCTCCTTATGTGATGCTGTATGAAAAGCTTTTTGCAACATATTTTTGTAGAAAACATGTTTAATCTGAGTCTAAGCAAGGCCTTTACTATAATTTTCACCTTACAGGAAATAATGATAATAGAGAAACAGATAAATAACACCACAAGGAAACCATGAGGCATAAGCAGAATATGGGACTTTCTAGATGTCTTCAAAAAGTCAATGTCCATAGATGGAAAAAAGTAAAGGGACTATTGTAGATTAAAAGAGACATGATAATTAAATGCAACTAATGGGATTACGCATCAGTGCAAAATAAGCAGCTATAAAAGACATTTTGGAAATGATTAGAGAAACTAAAATAAGGCTGGTATTAGCTGATATAATGGAATTTTCATTATTTTTTCTAGGGATAAAAGTGATACTGTGTTTATAAAGAAAGTAGTCCTTATTTTTAAAAGACACATGCTCATATATTTTGGGTTGAAGTATCATGATAGTTACCACACACTTTGGAAAAAAATATATGTGAAGTAAAAATATTAGCATCTGTTGATGCTAAATTGTGAGTAGATGAGTGTTTTATTATTCTGCTCTTTTAATTTTTCTATTTATTTGAAATTTTTCTTAATAAAAATGAACAAAATATACTCATAAAAATCTATGCATCAAAAAGTAATTATAAGAAAATTTTAAAAATATAGAACTTGATGTCTCAAAAATATCAAAATTATAAGATGGAAAGAAAGCAGTACATGGAAGGAGGTTAATAATTTTAATGGGCAGTCTAGTAATGAAGAAAAATGTAAATAAATGTTCAAAGTACCCAACTAAAACGGAACCAAAAAACAAAATAAAATAAATCAAAGTCTAATAAAAGAGAACAAATCAATACAGGATCAACAAAGCAAAGTCTGGTTAAATGAATAAAAAACAGTGGAGACATAAATCAATAAGCCTAGGAATAAAAAAGACTATATAACTAAGGATACAACAGATTTTAAAACTAATAGGATTACTTTAACATGAGCAATTTTATCTGTTTTCAAATTTGTTGACATAAAGTGATCAATGTTCTAAAATAAACTTTTAATAAAATTCAACTATCCATGGAATCTTGAACAATTAGTAGATTGAATCAGTAGTTGAAAAAAAATTTACTCCTGCATAAACATAGGTCCAAATTTTAAACATATTCCTTGAGATAAAATTTACCCAAGTGTTGAATTTGTTTTTAGCATATGCACAGTTATGTAGCCATCACCATCCCCTTAGAACAATTTCTTTACCCTCAAAAAGTACCTATTAACATTCACTCCTCATTCTCCAGTCAGAGGCAACCAATAATGTGCTTTCTATCTCCACGGAATTGCCTATTCTGGACACTTAATATAAATGGAATCATATAATATGTAGCCCTTTCTCTGATTTCTTTCGTTTAGCATACTGTTTTCAAGTTTTGTCCATGTTATAGCATGTATTGGTACTTCATTCCTTATTTCCAAATAATATTCTATTGTCTTCATGTACCACATTTTGTTATCCATTCATCAATTAATGGGCATTTGGGTCATTTGTGTTCTTTGGCTATTATAAATAATGCTGTGGTAAACATGTAAACATTCATGTTTAAGTTTTTGTGTGGGCATATTTTTTCATTTCTTCTAGGTATATACCTAAACAGTAGAATTGCTGAGTCCTATAGTAACTCTGTTTAACATTTTGAGGAAGTGCCAAGCTAGTTTCCAAAGCAGCTGCACCATTTTACATTCCCACCAGCAATGTATGAGCGTTCTAATTTCTCCACAGCCTCTCCAACACTATTATCCTTTGTTTATAGCCATGCTACAGGATGTAAAGTGATGTCTCATGAATTTTATCCACATTTTCCTGATGGCTAATGACATTCAGTATCTTTTCATGTGCTTGTTGGTCATTTGTATGTGTCTTCTTTGGAGAAATTTCTTTCCAACTCCTTTGTCCATTTTCACATTGGGTTATTTGTCTTTTGATTGTTGAGTCATGGACTCATTACCCAGTCTTCACAAAACTTGACAAAATAAAGAAACTCTAATAATCCATACCTCACAGAGAGTTACAGGGAATTTTCAAAGGGGGTGGAAGAGAAAGAAGGAAGAGTAGGAGGAGGAAAGAGGAAAATTAGGGGAAGGGGACAAGGAGAAAGAGTTTTATCAGGCTAGAATGACTCTGATACCAAAAGTAAATATAGGCTATATGGAAAAGGAAAATTAATGAGGCTCTCAAAATTCTTGATAAAACTAAATCCACCAATGTGGAAAATTACAATAATAGCAATAATAATGATTATAATTAAATGGTGTTACCAAATAAGATTTATCCTGTAATGCAAAGATGAAAACCTATTAATTTAATTTCCAAAAAAAAATATCTGGGAAAGGATAAAAAATTTAAACAGATAATCATTTCAATAGATGCTGGAAATTTTTGATAACATTGAACACTTATTCATTTTTAAAAAAAAAATTAAAAAACATTTCACCTCCCTAGAAATAGAAGGGAATGCCCTTAACCTGATAAAGGGTGTCCACCAAAAAACAATCTATAGCTCACATTATATTAAATAGCGAAATTAAAGAACATTTCCTTTAAATTTTTCCTCTAGACAAAGATGCCTTCATCACCAATTCATTTTCCCTAAGATCTTAGAGCAATTATTATTTATCATCAATATTATAATCTCCACAGAAAACTGAAGAGAACCCAGAGGCAAATCAGACATAGGAGGAAAGCAGTATGTTTACTAGATAAAAGAACAATACACCAAAATAGATACTTTTCCTAAGATATGTACCAAATTATTAGAAGTGTATACTTTAGGAGATTCCATTTAAAAATGGTAAAAAAAAAATTAGAAGACAGGAATAAACTTAAAGAGGTGAAACAACTTCATAAAGAAAACTTTGTTGAAGAGCATAAAAGAACTGAGTAAACAGTAAAACATTTGAAAGTGATGGATTAGAAGACTCAGTCTTCTGGCTTAATCTTTAAATGTGAAACATCAATCAAACTCTCAGCAGATTTACACACTGAATGTACCAGATGGTCCTAAAAGTTTTTCAATTAAAAAAAAAAAGGCCCAAAATAGCCAAATATATTCAGTAAATGTGAAACTTCTAACATTCCAAAGAGGGTCAGGCACCTTACTGTAAAATGATGTAATTCAACAGGTAAGAGATATGTACTAACTGAAATAGAAAGAGAGCTTAGAAATAGACCCACATTTATGGACTCAGAGTATATGACAGAAACAGCATTATTAATCATTGGGGAAGCATTTACTGTTCAAAAAACAAAATTAGAATCCAACCTCAGGCCATTTCCAAAAGGTAAACTCAGATTAAAAACTAAATGTAAAAAGCAAATTTATAAGACTTTTTGAAGAATGCTTTGGAGGATACTTTCATATCAAGTAGGGAAATATAATGAAGTATTTTACTGTGTTAAAATGTTAAACTTTTGTAAAAAACAAATACCATAAACAAAATGAAAAGTCAAGGCACAGACTAGAAGAACCATGAAAAATATATATTATAAAAAGAATAGGTATCCTAAATTTGTAAAGAATCACAAATGAGTGGGAAAAAAGTGAAAAAAAATTTAGGGTGAGGCATAGAAATAAGTAGTTCATAGAAGATAATTAAGTGGCAATAACTATATAAAACTGCTTCATGTCAGTACTGGGGAAATGCAAATTAAAACAACAATGAGGTGGTATTTTGTGCCTATCATATTTCCAAAAAATAATTCTTATTACACTATGTGTTGATGAGGATGTGTAGAAAGACCTCTTCCACATTTTAGGTGGGAACAATTTGGATCTATTTATTAAGTTGAAGGTGTCCGTCCTCTGTGACACAGCAACCCCATATCTATGCACTCAAGGAGAAGGCTCACACATACACATAAGCACACCTGGAACTCGCACAAAATCCATTATATTAAATCTCAAACTTTAGTACGTTATGGAAAGTATAACTATTACAAACACCACATGTTGATAACAATGCAATTAAACAAATTATTTAAAAATAAAAATGGAAAACTAACTTTAAGCAACTCTTCAATGAAAGAGATTACAAGCCAAAATTTCAAAATTTCTGAAAAATGATAATGAAACCTACTAGATGCATTGACAGCAATGGTCACAGAAGAACTGGCAGTCCTATGCACTTATCTCAATAAACATGTTAAAACTGTAAATAAAATTTCAGCTGAAAGGTACAAAAGAAAAAATAACCAAAAGAAAGGAAATAGGGTAACAGTAAAATGTAATAATAAAGTAGAAAACAGAAAAGCAATAAACTTAATTAACGAATCAGAATGTAGTTGTCTTTCTTTTTTGAATAGACCACTACATAACTTAATCATGAAAAAAATGAAGGAGGTGAATACATCACCAATAAACAGTTGACCCTTGAACAACACAGTGTGAACTGTGCTGGTCTACTTATACACAGATTTTTTTTTTTTTTTTTTCAGTAAAAGTTAAAGAGAGTATGCCTGTCTCCCTTTCTACTTCCTCCACCTATTCCACTTCTATCAACCCTGAGAGAGCAAGACCAACCCTTCCTCTTCTTTCTCCTCCTCCTCAGCCCACTTACTGTGAAGACGAAGAGGATAAAGGTCTTTATGATCATCCACTTCCATATCATGAATAGGAAACATATTTTCTCTTCCTTATGATTTTCTTAATAGCACTTCCTTTTCTCTAGCTTACTTTCTTGTAAGACTGCAGTATATAATACACACGACATATAAAATATGTGTTAACAGACTGCTTATGTTATCTGTAAGGCTTCCAGTCAACAGTAGGATATTAACAGTTAAGTTTTTGTGGGAGTCAAATGCTATTCAGGGATTTTTGACTGTTCAAGGGTCAGCACCCCTAACTCCTATGTTGTACAAGGGTCAATTATACAAGATAGGAAATGAAAAATGGGAAATACCTACTGAAACAAAATAAATTAAGAGGCAACTTTATAGACATCATATACATGCAAAAAACTGAAAACAAAGATAAAATTGAAACTTTGTTTGGAAAATACATTTACTAAAATTGTCTCTGTTAGAGATAGAAAGATTAATAAATTTTTCCATAAAAAATAATTAATATACCAAGCCACAAAAACATATCTAGGCCCAAAACACCCAGTCAGATTACTCCAATGTTCCACATTTACTCCAGGACATGAAAAATGAAGAAAAACTTCCTAATTATTGTTATAGCGCAAACATAACATTGATAATGTAACTTGCTAAAGTCAGTTTTTAAAAAAATGAAATCACAGGCCAACATCACTATACATATCACTGCAAAAATAGTAAATAAATATGAGCAAAACAATGTAACATTGCATTAAAAAAATTATATCCAAGTGATAGTCCAGGAATGCAAGTTTGGCTCAATATTAATTAATCCAGTAGCATATGACATCCTGTTAATAAATCTAACAGAAAAAATTACAGGATTCTCTACACGTGTTTAAATTATCTTTGAGAAAATTTGTGGCCGGGCACGGTGGCTCACGCCTGTAATCCCAGCACTTTGGGAGGCCGAGGCGGGTGGATCACAAGGTCAAGAGATCGAGACCATCCTGGTCAACATGGTGAAACCCCGTCTCTACTAAAAATACAAAAATTAGCTGGGCATGGTGGCACGTGCCTGTAGTCCCAGCT
>PVKV010028760.1:0-24563 GCA_004027835.1 Alouatta palliata
CCACTGAAGAACTTACATCAGTATCCTAGAGAAATGAGTCATTAATGACTTCAAAATCTGGGAAATCCCCATAAATATTATTCAGACTTCTGAGAGACCAATGTCATGCCTCATGGCTCAGCATTACCTGGTTTCTGAGGTTCTCCACTGAAGCTTTGGGCTTCCTACAGCAGCATTCAATGTTCATTTCCTTTCAGCAGGAGACAAACCTACTTTTCCACATTTGGTTATGACCTTCCACTTCACAGAGGATGTATCCTCATCTACACAACAGATACCATATCATCAAACTCAAATTCTGGTGAGACTTAAAGTATTACTTATTGGAGTGTCTAATGTCTCAGGCATCAGAGAATTAATACTAAACCTGATTTGCGGAAGAGGAGGAGGGAATAGGAAAGGTAGAAGGGTACTAAAAATATCACAACAGAAAGACTATAAAAAATAATTTTTTAATGGTGTTTATCTGATGATAGCCTTTACCTATATAACACACAATCTTAGCCATTGCTTAACATGAAAAAGTGGTGCTTGCTTTGGCTGCACATATACTAAAATTAAAATGAAAAAGTGTAATTGCAAAATAAGAGCCACTGGTTAGGGCTTCTATTGCTTCTTGGTAATGGCTACTGCCAGTGAGATAAACTTTCCTCAGAGAAATTATGTGACTTTCTCTACACTATAATTACACACATTGGTATTAGTTATCACACAGATATAAACAGAAACAATGTTTGATCTATTTGGATTTTTTACACAAATTGGACTTTTGAAAATATCCTGACTTCAAATCCAGAGATTTTAGACAAAGAGGGAATTCAAGAGAGCTTGATATATAACTGTGCCTGTGAAGCCTAAAGCTATGAATGGTATATTCCATAAGTACTGTAATAATCAACTATATTACAGCATCACCTAAGTTTCATAAAAGCTTTGGAGAATTTGTCTGTAGGAATATGTGATTTAACAAAGATGAAGGAAATTATTTTTCATTTCTGAGAGTCTTCATGAATGCGCAAGGGCTTTGGACCTAGGCAAAAATGAGTTCATATCCAGTACTACCATGTTCTTATACTGTAGCTTTAGGCAGAGGCAGAACAGATGGAGGGAAAATACAGAGGGTTGGCTGAAGGAGGAAGAAGGTAGGAACTCTTCCTGGGGCTACTGCACACTGGAATGTTCCCCAGCGACTCCTACAGAGGGGGTGAGTTTAACAGGCAAGGATCAACCCATTCTCACTCTGGGCCTTTGGAATCTCAGCAGGAGGAAATCCCTAGACCACTATGGACACGAGTTGGCAGGCAATGCTACTTAGAGAAGTGGTAGGGGCATAACTCCAGCCAGAGGCAGAGCACAGAGGGTGTCCTGTGTGAGCAACTGGAGTGGAGCACTGTCAGAGATGTGCATCCTCCTAGGCTTGAATTGCTCCCATAGGAGACTTTAGCACTAGGGGAAATTTCGGGCCTGAACTCTGCAGGACAGTCTTACCCATGAGACACGACTATTCCAACCTGATCACCTCTCAGTCTGCTGGCCTCTTGCTTGGGTCCTAGCCTGGCCACAGCTGCCAGGTGCCTCTTGGGGCCCACATCATAACTAGTGGAGCACACCGGACTGGCAGAGTGCTCCAGCAGAGTGGGCTCTGAAAACTCACAACAGCTCATTTGTACCCATGGCCACTCTCCATATCACTATGCTGGTGCATATATGCCCAGGCAGACCTGGCCTTCCCTTCCCCGCTAGCGCAATGGTACACCTGCACCCTGCCTTGCCACTGCTGCTGGCATGAGTGCACCCCCTCACCAACTTCCACCCCACCACACCACCATCGTCTTCAGAATATTGGTGGGTACAGAGCCCCCTAGCCCCCCCATCAGCACCCTGCACCTGTGCCTGAGCCACCAGAGCAAAACTAGGCATGGATAACAGTGGGCTAGCCCCCAGTGTTGAGTGGCCACTGCTGCCAGCATGAACATGCACAGAGGGCGCACACAGTCCTGCACCCATCAATGCCCCAACCTCCATGCTAAAACCCCCACCTACAGGGACATGCAAAGAGTCCCAGGGGAGGCTCCCCACCCCCACCAAGCCATACTGCCACCACTGCTGCTGCAAATACTCACATCAAGGCTAGCAGCCCAGTCATGGAAATAAAAAGGATCATAAGAGACTACTGAAAAATTGGAACACCTGGAAGAAATGGATAAATTCTTACAAACATATAACCTACTAAAACTGAATCACAAAAAAAAAATAGAAAATCTGAACAGATTTATAACTAGTAAGGGCATTGAATCAGTAATCAAAAATCCTCCCAACAGGCTGCGTGTGGTTGCTCACACCTGTGATCTCAGCACTTTGGGAGGCCGAGGCAGGGAGATCACTTGAGGTCAGGAGTTCGTGACCAGCCTGGCCAACATGGTGAAAGTTCATCTCTATTAAAAATATAAAAATTAGCTGGACGAAGTGGCAGCCACCTGTAATCCCAGCTACTTGGGAGACTGAAGCAGGAGAATCTCTTGAGCCTGGGAGGTGGAGGTTGCAGTGAGCCAAATGGAGCCACTGTACTCCAGCCTGGATGACAGAGTGAGACTCCACCTCAAAAAAACAAAAACAAAAACAAAAAACCTCCCAACAAAGTGAAGCTCAGTACCAGATGGCTTCATAGGGGAATTATACCAAACATCTAAAGAAAGATTAAGACCAGTCTTTCTTGAAATCTTCCAAAACAATTTAATAGATGGAATACCTCCAAACTCATTTTATGAGGCCAGCATTATCTAACAGCAAAGCCAAAAAAAAAAAAAAAAAAAAAAAAAAAAAAAAAAAAAAAAAAAAAAAAAAAAAAAAAAAAAAAAAAAAAAAAAAAAAAAAAAAAAAAAAAAAAAAAAAAAAAAAAAAAAAAAAAAAAAAAAAAAAAAAAAAAAAAAAAAAAAAAAAAAAAGACACTACATGAAAAGAAAACTGCAGGTCAATATTCTTGAATATAGATGCAAAACTCCTCAAAAAATAATAGCAAACTGAATTTAACACATTGAAAGGATTATATACCATAAATGAGTGATGTTTATCCCTAGGATATAAGGACGGCTCAACATATGCAAATCAATAATATACCACATTAACAGAACAAAGGATAAAAACAACATAGTTGTCTTAATAGATTCAAAAAATTATTTTTACAAATTCAATTTTTATAAGAATTCAATAAACTTAGAATACAAGGAAATTCACTCAACATAATAAAGGCTGTACATGCAAAGTCTATAGCAAAGATCATACTCAGTGGTGAAAAACTGAAACTTGTCCTCTAAGATCAGGAACAAGCAAGGATGTGCACCCTTGCCACTTCTATTCAATATATTTATCAGAGCAATTAAGCAAGACAGAGAAATAAAAGGCACCCAAGTTGGAAAAGAAGAAGTTAAATTGTCCCTCTTTGCAGATGATGTGATCTTATATATAGAAAGCCCTAAACATGTAACAAAAAAAAAAATTAGAACTAATAAATGATTTTAGTAAAGTTGCAGGAAACAAAATCAATATACAAAATTTAGTTATGTTTTTATACACTAACAATGAACTGTCTGAAACAAATTAAGAAAACAATCTCATTTATAATAGTATCAAAAAGAACAAAATTCTTAGCAATACTTAACCAAAGAAGTGAATGAAATGTACACTGAAAACCATATGCTATAGTTTGTATGTAGTTTGTCTCCACAAAAATTTGTGTTGAAATTTGATTGCCAATGTAATGTTATTGGGAGGTAGTAACTTTAGGAGGTGATTAAGTCATTAAAAGAGATTAGTGACTTTCTCACAGGGGTGAGTTCTTGGTCTTGTGAGACTGGATTTGTTACCATGAGAGTAGGTTGTTATAAAATAAGGCTGTCTCTCGTGCTTGGCCTCTTTGCATGTACCTGCTTCCGTTTCCAATTCTCTGACACATTATGATACATAAAGCCCTCATCAGAAGTTGGCCAGATACAGCCACTTGATCTTGGGCCTCCCATCCTCTAAAATTGTGAGCTAAATAAATCTTTTTACTTTATAAATTACCCAGGTATTCTGTTGTAGCAACAGAAAACAGACTAAGACAACATATAACATTGATCAAGTAAATTAAAGAAGACTTGAATAAATGGAAAGGCATCTCATGTTCATGGATAGGAAAAATATTTTTAAAATGTCCAATTACTCAAAGTAATCTATAATTCAATGCAATCCCTATCGAAATCTTTTTGTTATTTTTTTACAGAAATAGAAAAAAGAATCCTGAAATTCATATGGAACCCCCAAGAACTCTGAATAGCCACAGGAAAGAATATTATTTCACTTTGCTCTTCGGAAAAAAAAAAAAAAAACAAAGCTAAAGGCTTCATGTTTTCTCATTTAAAAATATATTACAAAACTACAGTAATAAAAAACAATATGGTACTAGCATAAAGGCAGACATATAAACCAATGGAACAAACTAGAAAGCCCAGAAATAAACCTGCTCATATATGGTCCACTACCAAGAATAAACAATGGGAAAAAGATATTCTCTTAAAGTGTTGGGAATACTGTATAGCCACATGCAAAAAAATGATCAGATCCTTGTCTTGCACCATACACAAAAATAAACTCAAGACAGAATAGAGACTTAAATGTGAGACTGGAAACTCTAAGACTCCTAGAAGAAAACATAGAGGGAAAGCTTTATGATCTTTGTTATGACAATGATTTCTTGGAAATCTCACTTTGTGAGATTTAGTGGAAGTCAGACCCTACTTCCTTTTACATAATTGAAAATGCTGCATTCAGATTTTTCACAACATTCCTTGCAGCTAGGTTGTGAGTACATGACAACATTCTGCCAATCAGATGCTCTTGTCAATACTATCACACTTTGAATTGAAGCTAACCATGCCAAAAGTCTGTGACCATGGAGATTCACCTTGGGTAGAAAGTGTAGTTGTCTCAAGATCGAATTCCCAGGGGAGCCAAGACAGGGTCTTAGTGGCAGCATGAAATGTCCAGTACTGTGGTAGTTCTGACACAAACTGTATAATCTACTACATAGTGATGGTGGCAACTGAGTCCTCAATAGGCTCTTATGTGGGGAGATTTAGATCAACGTTTCTGGCCCTTAGCTTCTGCCCAGCTTCCCAGCCCTCCCAGAGTTTCAGTGAGCTACACAATTTTCTTTTAATAAATTCCTTTTCTGTTTAAATCAGCAAAAGTTGTTTTCAGACTGATATAACCTCTGATCTTCGTAAGTGTCCAGGGTTTCTCTTTTTTCCTGATCTTTGTAGTTCTAATATTTTCAGTTTGAAAATTAATTTTCCTCAATGAAAAAAGATAAAAGAAATGCAATAGTTTTGCTTTCCTTCTATCAACTGTTATGGAACAACCAATACTCCTATAAATTTTTGCCTCTTCTTTCTCAGAGAATCAAAGAAAGGAATTGTGTCTGGTTTATGCATGTTTACATAATAATCCTAAACTCTCTCTGCCTTTCTGATGCCATTTTTGGGCTTCATGCCATTCCTTCCAATTCATATTTGGTTAGTAGCTCCCATCTTGTCTCTGCATTTAAAAAACTTTGTCTTTAAGCAAATTCTCTCTGCAACTTCAATGGATTCTTCAGCTGCCTCTGTATTAGTCAGGAACCCAACTCATCCTGAGTTTCTCCAAAAGAGAACTGATGGGTTCAGACCAAGAGATCCTGGCATGGCTTACACCAAGTGCTAAAATACGATGTGAAAACTTTCTTCTGCCTGCCTCCTCCTCCTCCTTGTCCTCCTCTAACCCCAGATTGGATTCATTCTGAGGCAGGCTCTTTCTATACTTTAGCAATCTTAATAGAAAGAGAGTGTTTCTTTGTGGACACAAAAAGGGGAACCACAGACATTGGGGCCTATTGGAAGGTGGATGGTGGGAGGAGGGAGAGGATCAGGAAAAATAATTGATGGGTACAAAGCTTAATACCTGGGTGACAACAAGCCCCCATGACACGTTTTACATATATAACACACCTGCACATGTACCTTGAATTTAAAAGTTTAAATAAAGAAATACATAAATAAATTGAAGAAAAGGAGTGTTTCTCTCAAGATTTTCACTCTCTTTGGCCTAGTTTTGGTCACATGCCTATTCTAGAACCAATCTGTTTGGCCAAACTGGTCACATGGTTATGCCGGGGAACACATTATAAGAATGGGAAAGAAGTGATTGCCCAATGAAAATTAGGGTGTTGATGCCAAAGCAAAGGCTGAGGGCTGCCGGGCAAGCAGTAGCTTCCCAATTTGTCTCAGTGTTTTGCCCCCACACTTACGAGGTAACTGTCAAAGATTTTATTCCTGTCTGTGAGAATTTTGAAATAACTGCTTCCCAAATATGAAACCAGACACATACAGGATCTAAGTCAGACAATGTGTATGACAATAGTGTACTACTCTTCCTAGTCCTAACACTTCAGAATCACTGCCATCACTACCCAGTTTTCCCTTATGATTAATATTAACATCAGTAATTGCCCTTATTATTCTTACTTTCCATTGACAGATAATACATTTTTTGGGGTAGACAACAATTTATCAGATATTCTGTCTGTAGTACAATGAGATTCTGCAAGTGCCCAGTGGCTGAAACCCTCCCCTCCCTCATCACTGAACAAGTTTTGCTATAACGCTAAGCAAATTGGAAAGCATTACAGGTAAAATCAACTGAAACTTCTCAGTCTCCTTTAAATTTTACTTATCCTTTTCCACCAAGAAAGAAGAATCAATAAAAAATTTATTTCTGGTTTTTTCATACACTAATATGTAACCTTAGGCAAATCTTCTCTACTTTTTAGCCTCTCAGATTTTAAATCTATATTAGAAGTTGGCTATAGGCTAAAGTGTGGTAAAAATATAATAAAATAATTAAAAAATAAGAGAGTTTACGATGTTAGCTATATTTCTTAGACAGTTTTAGCTTACAAGTGACAGAAATTCAAATCAAGCAAATTTGGACAATTTATTGGCTCACAAAACCAGGGGAATGACTGTCTGTGAGGAATAGCTAGGCAGAAAAAACAACTGGAATTAGGAATTTGAGTGTTGTTAGAACAGTCTCATTCTGTTTCTATTCTTAAAACATAGGGGGATGTGGATGCCTTACAATTCACAATGTTCTCTATCAACTGGAAACTGATTCACATTTCCATTCATCCACTAATTCAATTTAATAAGCTCCTACTGTGTAACCGTCATTATTCAAGGTGATAGAGATATATCAGAGAGCAAAACAAAGTTCCAGATCCTCATGTAGCACCCAGTCCAGTGGCCATAAATTTGAAATTCTAATGAATAACTCTTATTATTTCTGTCTGGGTCACAGGCTTACTCCTGGACCAATCAATGACAGTCAAGTGGAGCTTGATCAACGGAATGGTCTTGTCTCTGGAAATTTGGATTCAAAGAATGAATCTTGAGAATTTGTATTTTTAACGAGCCCTTGCAAGTGATTCTGATTTAGGTAATTATTGAAAGAAGCAGAAAAACCCTTTTCTCTTTCACAGAGGCACCATCATTTTTTGGCATTATCTTAGAAAGTCACATTTCTGTCCACATGCCCTAGTGCTAGTACCATGCTATCCTGCAGTAATACTTTCTCATACCTTGGTGGTAAAGGCAAACCATGACAATGAGTGAGGAACTATACAATGAAAATAGCAACAACCACACTGAAACAATTGTGGACTTTTATAAAGAGCTGGCATGAAGCAGCAACTCAGAAATGGGAAGTTCATGGAAAAATGACTTTTCTTTAACACATGTGACAAGTGATGAAAAAAATACTTTAGGTCTTTAGAATTTCTACAACAGCTTTTTTTTTTTTTTTTTTTGTTATGCTACATGTTAATGGAAGCCTAATTTGCATGGAAATTGGTTGAAGGTGGAGATCAATTCAGTCTCACAGAATGACTTCTGAAATTCAATGTCCAACTGCTTGATGAGAAGAATGTTCCAAAGTATTGTAGGCAACTGAGTTAAAGCAAATATACTCAGGAAGGGTCACTTTCCCTGTCCAGGGGGATGTCACTTCTAGGTGATAGAGAGAAGGTACATTTTGCTTGGCAGCCACGTTGCTCATTTCATTTGCATGCTATTAGAGTTTTGCATGCCTGTATCCCAAATGTGGCTGAACTGAAAATATGTTAGGGAAACAGAATTTATGAAAGGGAATTGAATAAGACTAGTTTGGATGTCAAAGAAAAGAAATTGCACAAAACCTCTTGCCTCCTTTTTCATTTCTAATTATGGCTTTTTGAAAAATCTGTCAGATTACATCTGAATAATTTTAGTAGGCATTAATCACAAAATAGTCCAAAAGACAGAATTTGTAGTGGTAAATGATTTTCACCATTTCTTACTTTAAACTTCTCTTAATGCTGAATTCATTTCAAAGAAAATTTCACTTGGTTATTTTTAAGACATAAGCCTTTAAATATATGTTCTGCTTGCCCAGAAAAATAATCCTTCAATAATACATGGTTTAAGTTCTTCAGATATCGTATTTGACTGTCTTAATTAGTGTATATGTCTATAAAATGAATGTGTATTCTATCCTATTTGAGAAAACACAAACAACATCTTTGAGCACTTAATCTCTATGGGAGTCTATGATGTATTGGATCACGGGAGGGCAGAGAACAGGGGCACAATGGGAATAAATCAGTTCCTGTTCATAAGGATCCTTTAACCCAATGGAAAACACAAATGTTTAAAAACATAAATGACTAATTGATAAATGCAAAATAAAAAAGTATTAAAGAATTCTGAGTGTGTAAAACTCTGTGTATGTGTATTTATATATTTATGCAGAAATATAGCATTAAAAGGTTATTTCAGTCATGATTCTCAGAAACAGACCCTGAGAAGAGGATTGGAATGCAAGTGATTTATTAAAAATGTTCCTAGAGGACTTAGGGGACTGCTAATGGAAATGAGGTAAACAAAAAGAAAAGATAAAATGACAAATAAAAGTACGATTTTAGTACCAGTCTTACAGAGGGTAGCTTCAATGTGATATCAGGAATAAACTCTGGAGTGCAAGTTTCCCCTCAGAGTTGTCTGAATCTGAATCAAAGAAGCCATGATTTCATACTTCCACATCTGCAATCATTGAAAAGCAGTTCCTTTTAGCCTGAGTGGCATTTTTTTCCTGAAGAAAAGATCCAGATGTTGGCCTGGTTGTTGAAAGCACACCAAAGTGAGGAAGGGCCACGAAAATCCCTAAAAAGGAATCCTGGTGCCCTGCACAGCAAATATGGAATATTTTCTTAATTACAAAATATATATTATCTCTTTTTGTAAGTCATTATCATACCATGATATTTCCACTTAATCCTGCTAAGGAGTGATACTTTCATATTTTCATGCCCTACTGTGGGCATTTAAAACATATAATGCCTTAGAGTACATATTTAAAATGATTTACTGTTCAAGTAATAAGTGAATGAATAAACTAATGCATAAAAAGGTAAAAGTCCAATTCTTATGAAATTTTCCTTGGAAGCCATAGAGATAAAATAAGAGATTTTAGTTCAGGAATTTAAAGAATGCATTATTGAGGGAGTAAAGATGGCTGAATAGACACAACTCTGGTGCACAACACCCAGTGAGAGAGATGCAGAAACTGAGAGATCTCCTAGCTCCAACCGAGGTATAAGGTGCATTTCAATGGGTCTGGTTGGATGGTGAGCAAAGCCCAGGCAGGGCAGACTGAGGCAGGGAGGGGTGCCACTTCACCCAGAAAGTATATCTGACTGGTGAGTTGGAGGCTCTCCCTCTAGCACTCTGGTCCAGATACAGCACATCTCCCAAAGCCTCAGCAATCCACAGAACAGGGGATCTTCGCCAGTCAAGCGCCGGGAATTACAAGCTCAGAGTTGAATAATAATCCAGGATGGAGTCCTGGATTGGCACACAGATCTAAGCAAATGCATAAGCCCATAAGCTGGCTGGGAGAGCCTGCAGACTGAGCTATCACCCCCTCCCCCTGCCCAGAGAGAGAGGGAACTAAAAGCGGGAAGACAGATGGAGCAGCTGGGTGGGCCCCTCCCCCATGACTGGAGAGAGAGGGAGCTGAAAATGGGGAGACAGATGGTGTGGCTGGGCCGGTCACTACCATCAACCACAAACCCCAGAGGGCTGAAGCACTAACTTGGACAGATTATGCAGCCAGTGCCTCAGTTTGAGCTGAACCCTGAATGATCCAGCCCTGGGGAGGAAAGACAACCTACCATTAAAAGGGTGGAACTAGGCTTCATGTTTTAACAAAGAACACAGGAAGCCTACGTAGCAACGGGATAGTGTTCTTGACCACTCAACAGCATCTCCAGGTCAGCGGAAGAGGCGGCCTAACCTCCCAGTGTAAATAAAAAAGACACAGGAAGCTTACCTAGTAACCTGAAGGAGTCCCTAGAAACCCAGTAGTGCCTCGACAAGCAGACAAGCTACCTCATCAAACAGCTTCCTGAGATCACAGCCAGGTAAACCTATGAAGATGAGAAAAAAAAACAGCACAAAAAAGATGAAATCATCAAAGACCAAAATATCTCTTCTCCTTCAGGGGATCACAACTCCTAAACAACACAGGAACACAACATGACTGAGAAAGAGTGTGATGAATTAACAGAAACAGGCTTCAGAAGGTGGGTAATAATAAACTTTTCTGAGCTAAAGGAACATGTTCTAACTCAATGCAAAGAAACCAAAAACCTTGAAAAAAGGTTAGACAAAATGCTAACTAGAATAACCAGCTTAGAGAAGAACATAAATGACTTGATGGAGTTGAAAAACACGCACGAGAACTACGTGAAGCAAACACAAGTGTTAATAGCCAAATTGATCAAGTAGAAGAAAGGATATCAGAGATTGAAGATCAACTGAATGAAATAAAAAGGGAAGGCAAGGTAAGAGAAAAAGAGTGTAAAAAAATGAACAAAGCCTCCAAGAAATATGGGATTCTGTGAAAAGACCTAATCTATGCTTGATCGGTGTATCTGAATATCATGGGGAGAATGAATCCAAGTTGGAAAACACACTCCAGGATATTATTCAGGAGAACTTCCCAAGCCTAGCAAGGCAGTCCAACATTCAAATCCAAGAAATACAGAAAACTCCACAAAGATATTCCTCAAGAAGAGCAACCCCAAGGCACATAATCATCAGATTCACTGGGGTTGAAATGAAGGAAAAAATGCTAAGCACAGCCAGAGAGAAAGGTCAGGTCACCCACAGAGGGAAGCCAATCAGACTCACAGCAGATCTCTTGGCAGAAACCCTACAAGCCAATATTCAACAGCTTAAAGAAAAGAACTTTCACCCAGAATCTCATATCCAGCCAAACTAAGTTTCATAAGTGAAGGAGAAATAAAATCCTTTATGGACAAGCAATTACTGAGAGATTTCATCACTACCAGACCTGCCCTACAAGAGCTCCTGAAAGAAACACTAAGCATGGAAAGGAACAAGTACCAGCCACTGCAAAAGCACACCAAATGGCAAAGACCAAAAATGCAATGAAGAAAATGAGTCAACTAATGAGAAAGAAAACCAGCCAGTAACAAAATGGCAGGATCAAATTCACACATAACAATATTAACATTGAATGTAAATGGCCTAAACGCCCCAATCAAAAGACCCATCGGTGTGCTGTATTCAGTAAACCCATCTCACAAACAAAGACACACATAGAGTCAAAATAAAGGGATGGAAGATTTACCAAGCAAATGGATAACAAAAAAAAAAAAAAAAAAAAAAAAAAAAAAAAAAAAAAAAAAAAAAAAAAAAAAAAAAAAAAAAAAAAAGCAGGAGTTGTAATCCTAGTATCTGATAAAATGGACTTCACACCAACAAAGATCAAAAGAGGTAAAGAATGGTAAAAGGATCAATCCAACAAGAAGCACTAACTATCCTAAATATGTACACCCCCAACACAGGAGCACCCAGATACGTAAAGCAAATTCTTAACAACCTAAAATGAGATTTAGACTCCCACAGAATAATAGTGGGAGATTTCAACACTCCACTGTCAATATTAGACAGATCAATGAGACGGAAAATTGACAAGGACATCCAGGACTTGAATGTAGAGCTGGACCAAGTGGACCTAATAGACATATACAGAACGCTCCATCCCAAATCCACAGAATATACACTTTTCTCAGCACCACATTGCACTTACTCTAAAATTGACTACATAATTGGAAGCAAATCATTCCTCAGCAAATGCAAAAGAATGGAAATCATAACAAACAGTCTATCAGACCACAGCACAATCAGATTAGAACTCAGGATTAAGAAACACACTCAAATCCACACAACCACTTGGAAACTGAACAACTTGCTTCTGAGTGTGGACTGGATAAACAATGAAATGAAGACAGAAATAGATGTTCTTCAAAACCAATCAGAATGAAGACACAACTTACCAGAATCTCTGGGACACCTTCAAAGCAGTGTTGAGAGGAAAATTTATAGCAATAAACGCCCAGATGAGAAAGAAGGAAAGATATAAAATTGACACCCTATCATCAAAATTGAAAGAGCTACAGGAGGAAGATCAAAAAAACTCAAAAGCTAGCAGAAGACAAGAAACGACTAAGATCAGAGCAGAACTGAAGGAGATAGAGATGCAGAAAATCCTTCAAAAAATCAATAAATCCAGGAGCTTATTTTTTGAAAAGATCAACAAAATAGACCACTAGCCATACTAATAAAAAAGAAAACAGAGAAAAATCAAATAGATGCAATAAAAAAAGATAGAGGGGATATCACCACTGATCCCATAGATATACAAACTACCATCAGAGATTACTACAAAGAGCTCTATGCACATAAACCAGTAAACCAGGAAGAAATGGATAAATTCCTGGACACTTGTACTCTACAAAGACTAAACCAGGAGGAAGTTAAAACCCTGAATAGACCAATAACAAAGGCTGAAGTTGAGGCAGCAATCAACAGCCTAACAATCAAAAAAAAGTCCAGGTCCAGAGGGGTTCACAGCCGAATTCTATCAGACATGCAAAGAGGAGCTGGTTCCATTCCTTCTGAAACTATTCCAAACAATAGAAAAGGAGGGAATCCTCCCTAACTCGTTTTATGACACCAACATCACCCTGATACCAAAACCAGGCAGAGACTCAACTAAAAAAGAAAACTTCAGGCCAATATCCATGATGAACCTCGACACAAAAATCCTCAATAAAATACTGGCAAACCCATTGCAACAGCACATCAACAAGCTTATTCATCACAATCAAGTAGGTTTCATCCTGGGGATGCAAGCCTGGTTCAACATACACAAGTCCATAAATGTAATCCATCACGTAAACAGAACCAAAGACAAAAACCACATGATTATCTCAATAGATGCAGAGAAGGCCTTTGACAAAATTCAACAGCCCTTCATGCTAAAAACGCTCAATAAACTAGGTATCGATGGAATGTATCACAAAATGATAAAAACCATTTATGACAAACCTACAGCCAATATCATACTGAATGGGCAAAAGCTGGAAGAATTCCCTTTGAAATCAGGCACCAGACAAGGATGCCCTCTCTCACCACTCCTATTCAATATAGTATTGGAAGTTCTAGCCAGAGCAATCAGGCAAGAAAAAGAAATAAAGTGTCTTCAATTAGGAAAAAGGAAGTCAAACTGTCTCTATTTGCAGATGACATGATTGTATATTTAGAAGACCCCGTCATCTCAGCCTAAAATCTTCTCAAACTGATAAGCAACTTCAGCAAAGTCTCAGGATACAAAATCAATGAGCAGAAATCACAAGCATTCCTATATACAAATAACAGACAAACAGAGAGCCAAATCAAGAGTGAACTCCCATTCAAAATTGCTACAAAGAGAATAAAATACTTAGGAATACAACTAACAAAGGATGTAAAGGACCTCTTCAAGGAGAACTACAAACCACTGCTCAATGAAATAAGAGAGGACACAACAGATGGAAAAACATTCCATGCTCATGATTAGGAAGAATCAATATCGTGAAAATGTCCATACTGCCCAAAGTCATTTATAGATTCAATGCCATCCCCATCAAGCTACCAATGACCTTCCTCACAGAACTGGAAAAAAACCACTTTAAACTTCATATGGAATCATAAGAGAGCCCGCATAGTCAAGACAATCCTAAGCAAAAAGAACAAAGCCGGAGGCATCACACTGCTGGACTTCAAAGTACACTACAAGGCAACAGTAATCAAAACAGCATAGTACTGGTACCAAAACAGAGACATAGACCAGTGGAACAGAACAGAGGCCCCAGAAGCAACACCACACATCTACAACCATCTGATCTTTGACACACCTGACAAAAACAAGCATTGGGGAAAAGACTCCTTGTTTAATAAATGCTGTTGGGAAAACTGGCTAGCACTGTGCAGAAAGCAGAAACTGGACCCCTTCCTGTCACCTTACACTAAAATTAACTCCAGATGGATTAAAGATTTAAACACAAAACCTAAGACCATAAAAACCCTAGAAGAAAACCAAGGCAAAACCATCCAGGACATAGGTATAGGCAAGGACTTCATAACTAAAACACCAAAAGCAATGGCAATAAAAGCCAAGACAGACAAGTGGGATCTAATTAAAATTCAGAGCTTCTGTACAGCAAAAGAAACCATCATTAGAGCAAACCAGCAACCAACAAAATGGGAAAAACTTTTCGAAAACTACATATCTGACAAAGGGCTAATATCCAGAATCTGCAAAGAACTAAAACAGATTTACAGGAAAAAAACAGGCCGGGCGCAGTGGCTCAAGCATGTAATCCCAGCACTTTGGGAGGCCGAGGTGGGTGGATCACGAGGTCAAGAGATCGAGACCATCCTGGTCAACATGGTGAAACCCCGTCTCTACTAAAAATACAAAAATTAGCTGGGCATGGTGGCACGTGTCTGTAGTCCCAGCTACTCGGGAGGCTGAGGCAGGAGAATTGCTTGAACTCAGGAAGCGGAGGTTGCAGTGAGCCGAGATCGCGCCATTGCACTCCAGCCTGGGTAACAAGAGCGAAACTCCATCTCAAAAAAAAAAAAAGAAAAAAAGAAAAAAACAAACAAAACCATCCAAATGTGCGCAAAGGATATGAACAGACACTTTTCAAAAGAAGACATATATGAGGCCAACAAACATGAAAAATGCTCATCATCACTGGTCATTAGAGAAATGCAAATCAAAACCACATTGAGATACCATCTCACGCCTGTTAGAATGGTGATCATTAAAAAATCTGGAGACAACAGATGCTGGAGAGGATGTGGAGAAATAGGAACGCTTTTACACTGTTGGTGGGAGTGTAAATTAGTTCAACCATTGTGGAAGACAGTGTGGCGATTCCTCAAGGACCTAGAAATGGAAATTCCATTTGACCGAGAAATCCCATTACTGGATATATACCCAAAGGAGTATAAATCATTCTATTATAAAGACACATGCACACGCATGTTCATCACAGCACTGTTTACAATAGCAAAAACCTGGAACCAACCCAAATGCCCATGAATGATAGACTGGAGAAAGAAAATGTGGCACATATATGCCATGGAATACTATGCAGCCATAAAAAAATGATGAGTTTGTGTCTTTGGTAGGGACATGGAAGCCATTATTCTCAGCAAATTGACACAAGAACAGAAAATCAAACATCGCATGTTCTCACTCATAGGCGGGTGTTGAACAATGAGAATTTGTGGACACAGAGAGGGGAGCATCACACACTGGGGTCCATTGTGGGGGGCTGGGGGAGTGATAGTGGGAGGTAGCATGGGGAGGGATAACATGGGGATAAATGTCAGGTATAGGTGATGGGGGATGGTGGCAGCAAACCACCTTGCCATGAATGTAGCTATGCAACAATCTTGCATGATCTGCACATGTACCCCAGAATCTAAAGTACAATGAAAAAAAAAAAAAAACCTGTCTGGGTAGAGACTAATTACTAAAAATGTATTTTTTTTTCTAAAAATGTATTTTTGTTCAATCGTCCACAATCTAATTGGTAGATAAAATAGGTAAGCCAATAATCATGTTCTAAGGAACATTTAGACATTGGAAAGAATAACCTTGCACTGTAATTACCATCTCTACTACCTCACTTCTACTCATTCTTTAATCCACTGTGATCTGGCTTTTATTTTCAATTAAGTTCAACTTATCATTCTTCATTTCCTGTTTATATATATATAGGGCTTAATGATAGAAAAAATTCACTCATTTCCTACACTTCAGTGTTCCATAGCCTATTAAAGGATCCAGGCACATGAAGAAACAATTGCCATACAGAGTGACAAGTGCCATTAACAAGAAAGGTAGTATAAATGGTGCTAAGACAAAGGAGAAGGCGATCAACTCTGTTTGAGGGTGGGTCTTAGGTTGGATTCCTTAGAATCCGAGCTTGAGACAGGATTTATTAAAGGCATGCACTCTGGAGGAAACCTGTATTGCAAGGCAGGGCAGGGGAAGGAGCCAAGCAAAGAAGTGACCTTAGTCAACGTCTAACCTTGGCTTCACACAAGACAGATTCTGGAGCATAAATCTCACAGCGGAGAGAAAGGGAAGGCTCCAGGCTTTTGTACCCCTGTGTCACAGGGCCATTGGCTGTCCCAGTTAGCCAAGGGTGTTCCTTCTGAGGTCACAGGCATAAGCCATCAGCTGAACTACTCACAAGCAGCTGAGCATTTGGGTGTTCTGCTGGTCGAGTGGATCTGGGCAGAGCAGCAATATTATCTATTAAGAGAGGGTTAGAAAAACTAGATTATATGTTTATTACTTTGGGCAGTTCAACATCTGAACACCATTCCTGTTTGAGAGAATAGGACAAGACAGATGGCAGACAAGGCTCCATTTTGCATGATGCTTCTTCCCATTTTCTGAGCCTGGTCCTACAGCCTTCCAAGTTTGTTATTGTATATCCTTCTTATAAAATTCCTTTTCTGATTTAACTAGCCAGGGTCAAATTTTGTGGCTGGGGAGCTTTGACAGGAACAGAGACTAGGAAAACTGTTAAATCATAGATCATCATAACCTGAAAAAGATAAATCCCATTGAATGGGAAAAGCAAATGGAGAGGAGAGATATTAAGTATATTCAGGCTACATAAGAACCATAAATCTAGGGTGACTATAAAATGTGCTACTTGTGAGTCTAGGGGGAAGGTATGGCAAATGTGGCAGACATCTGAGAAAAGGACAATGAGTTAATCTTGAAACTTGATGACTATGAGTGTTCTGGTTACACCTAGAGGGAAATGCTTCATAGGTGGCTGTTCAAGTATCATGTTCAAGAAAAGCCATCTGGAACACACACAAACACACACACACACACACACACAGAGAGAGAGAGAGAGAGAGAGAGAGAGAGAGAGAGCACACACACACACAGAGAGAGAGAGAGAGCGAGAGAAAGAGAGAAACTGGCCACTGGGTGTGGCTAGGTTCAGGGGGAAATGAACACAGAGCAACAGTTGAAGAGGCCAGAATCAGAACCCAAGAGGGATATTAAATCTATCTCTGTAGATAAATATTAGACAAACCAAGAGAGGAGAGGAAAAGCAAGGAAAGAAGGACTAGCCAACACAATTAAATGGCTCCAGAGTAGTCATCAAGCAGGGCAAGGGCTGAAAAGAGACCAGTGATAAAGTTAACTAGTAAGTCAGGGATCACCTTTCAGAGGAGTTTTACGGAGTTCCTTAAAATATGAAATGATGTATCCCTCCTTCCGTGTCAAGTAAATATATCACCTCATCAACTAGATCACCTGGTAACTATGTTTTTGTAACTGTTCCCTCTCTATTGGCACCTATGCAGCAAATAAGCATAACTAAAGTACTCTTTCCTCTCCTCTCCAGCTGTGGAACTCCAATTCACCCTTCAAGAGTCAATGTCACCTCCACAGTAGGTGTTTCCTGAATCCTCAGGTGAGAATTAGATCCCGTTTCTCTCCTGCAGTCACATAGCACTTCGTGTTTATTCTTTTTTTAGATTATACTAAAGTGTATTGGAGACATCTATTTGTATGTCTGTCTCACCGTGAGCAGAACTTGTGTCCTAGTCACCTTGCATTCCTAGTGTGAGGCATAACATGTGAAACATATCACAGGACCCAATATAAACTGTTGAAAGAATGGCTATTTGGCTAAAAAGAAAAAAAAATGCACGAATACTCCCTTCCTATAAATTTTTACCTTAAGTCTATTTCCTGATTTATAATTCTGAATACATATTTTAAATGTGAACTTCTGATTTTCAATATATTTCATAGAATAAATTGCTGGGAGAAAATAAAAAACATGGACAGAGAATTATCCCATGGCAAAAAAATAAATAAATATCTTTGATGCATGTGGCACAGTTAATATATCATTTCAATAAATTGTAAACCAAAATCAACATTATAAAACACAAATGTTGAAATACAGATACAATGGAAGAGGTCTATTTCTCCTCACGCCAGGAAGTAGCTCTGCATATTAATAAAATTTAAATGCCTCACAGACAGAAAAATGATGGGAATACACTGTAATAACTTAAAAATGAGCACACTTTAAACAGCCTCTCTGATGAATATGTGATTATGAAGAATCTGTCGAAAAGGCTAGTCAGGGATTTTTCCACTCTGATGCTTCCAGAAGCAGGATGACTGATGGCCCTCAATTTAAAAAGGCACACCAAGAGACCAGCTAAACTGAAGACACAAAGGTGAGAGATTGACTTGCTGAAATATACAAAGATGTTATAGTTTGAAAGGTAACAATTGAAATTCTAGTAAGTGTGAGTGTTCACGATGTGTCTAAAATATCACAAATATCCAAAATCATCCTAGAATATTAATGGAGAGTGAGAAAAAATTAAAGGAAAAATAGAAAGACAAATAGATGCATAAAGAAAGCTGAAAAGTTTAAAATATTTGGTAGCTTTAGGTGAATTCAGGGTTTTGGCAAGTTACTATAAAACATGAATAAGCAAAGACTTTCTATAAAGAGTTAGATAGTAAATATTTTAGGCTTTGCAGCTACTACAAAATACCTCTGTCTCAACTACAAACTCTCCTGCTGTAGTGAAAAAGTAGCCACAAAAATAGGTAATTGAATGGGGTGGCTGTGTTCTAATAAAACTTTATTTACAAAAAAAGTGGGGGCCAGATTTGGATTGCTGACTGTAGTTTGCCAGCCCATGCCATAAAACAAACAAGTTTGTGATAAACAGCAGAATAGATAAAAGCTAGTGGTGTGTATATGAGAGATCAATGATTGTTGAGTCAATAATTGTTGAAGTGACAGTAAGTTTTTATTGTATTTGGTCTAGTACTTACATGAGGGTATAACTGAGCACAGAGATTATGTCCAGGCATTAATAGGATTTTCAGATTCTCTAGGTGATTTCAAGGTGCAGCCATATTTGGCAACCAGGGTGCTAAAAGAATGCTTCTCAAATTCCAGTGTGCACATTGATCACCCAGAGTCTTGTTAAAATGTAGATGGTCATTCCGTAGGTCTGGGGTGTGGCTTGAAATTTTGCATTGCTAGCAAGTTCTCAGTTTAGACTGATGCTGCTGGCCCACAGACCACACTTTGAGCAGCCAGATGCTAGTGCTGGTTTTCAATGCCTGGCATGCCCAGGTCCTGCCCCAGAGGCTTATGCATTTGGTCTGGGATGCCACCTGGACATTCAGATTTTCAAAACCTCTGCAGGTGATTCAAATGTGCAGCAAGGCTTGAGAAACGCTATGCCAAAGCTCATGATGATGTATTGATTTTAGTTATGTTATCAGGAGCCCTAATGTATTCCCTTTTTCTTATTCTCCCCCTAAGGCCCACCGAGCCATTCCTCTCCTTTTCAGCTCCAAACATCCAGATGAAGGTGGGATCAGGGTGAGCACTTCATCCTGTTGCTCTTGTCCATCTCGGAAGAGTGGAAGGAAGTTCAGGATGAAAACAGGAGACTCAGGGAACCTGGGTTTGGGAAGAACAAGCACAGTGTTCTAGGAGTGAATTCCAGGAAAAGTTGGTTCAGATAGAAAGGGTAGGGGCTAGGAATACCACGGAAAGTTGTCACAGCACAACCTTCCTCCAGTCTTGGGCCTGAGGTGTGTTAGTAGGGGCACGGGGGAGCAATGAAAACAGACATGTACCTTCCTGAGTCCTAGAGACACTCCACAACCAAATCAGCTTCTAAGGGTTTTTCCTTCTACAGTATGCAGGGTGACATGGTTAATAGACATGCAAGAGAGTCCCCCAGTGGCAAAGTGTAGAAGTGAAGTATTTTCCCAAAGCATAAAGATCACAAAGAAACATAAGGGCAGAGGATGACGGCTTCCAGCCTATAATCTTTATCAAACAAATGCAGGGACAGAAAATGTAATACCACACGTTCTCACTTATAAGTGGGAGCTAAATGATGAGAATACATGGACTCAAAGAAGGGAACAAAAGACAATGGGGCCTACCTGAGGGTGGAGAATAGGAGGAGGGAGTGGACAAAAAAATCCCCAAAAATATTGGGTACAAGGCTTAGTACCTGGCTGATGAAATAACCTATACAACAATCCTCCATGACAGCAGTTTACCTATATAGAAAACGCGCACTGGTATTCCTGAACCTCAATAAAAGTTAAAAAAGAGTAGAGGATGATCATGGTGACAATGGTGATAAATCATGGGTACCATATAATGAACATACAGTGTGCCAGGCATTGTTCTAAGTGATTTAGATAC
The DNA here is from genome assembly GCA_004027835.1 of Alouatta palliata. NCBI lineage: Eukaryota > Metazoa > Chordata > Mammalia > Primates > Atelidae > Alouatta > Alouatta palliata. Next base: position 20,780 of record PVKV010028760.1, read on the forward strand.
ATTAACTCATTTAATCTCAACAATCCAATGGGGTAAATGCTTTTATTATCCCCATATTACATGTGGAGAAACTGAGACACAGAAAAGTTAAACAACTTGCCCAAGTTTTCCCAAAATGAGTGGCTAAGATTGGATTTTAATCCAGGCAATCTGAGGTTAAGGAAACACTACACCAAATGTTCTCTCCTAAACAGGAAATTAAGAAGTCCTCTCAGTCAACTTAAAGTTTGAAACACTTAAAAATAGATGCTTGCTCTGTTCTTTCTCAAATCCACAGTCAAGGGACGTATATATTTCAATAGATAATAGATGAGACAAAGTCAGAGAATTCAGAAGTCCTTAGAGCAGGCAGAGAAAGAGATACAGCGAGAAGATCAAGTTTGACCAAGATGTGTAAAGAGGCAATAGCATTTTCTGGAAATTAAACTCAAAGTGCCAGAATCCTAATTTTTAAGGAAAGTGTTAAAGTCTTGTCACGTGGAAATATGGAAGATAATTACTGCACAGCTAAACTTGTTCATATCTTAATAAATGCTTATGTAGTTTGACTGTGTCCCCACCCAAATCTCATCTTGAATTGTACTTTCTTAACTCCCACGTTTTGTGGGAGGGACACAGTGGGAGATTAGTGAATCATGGGGGCAGTTTCCCCTATACTGTTCTGCTGGTAGTGAATAAGTCTCACAAGATCTGATGGTCTTATAAGGGGAAACACATTTCGCTTGGCTCCCATTCTCTTCTCTTGTCTGCTGCCATGTGAGATGTGCTTGTCACCTTCCACCATGATTGTGAGGCTTCCCCAGCCATGAGGAACTGTAAGTCCAATAAACCTCTTTCTTTTGTAAATTGCCCACTCTTGGATATGTCTTTATCAGCCGCATGAAAAACAGATTAATACAATGCTAAAAACAATCTGCTGTTAATACAATGCTCAAAACAAATGATGTGAGCTACCCATGTGTCTTTGACTAAAGTGTATAGTCTATAAATTTTTGACTTTTACCTTTGTAATCTACAAAGGAAACAAGATGTTTTTTCTTTCTTGTTTCTTTGTAACTTTTTTTGTGTGGCACAGAAGATAGACGTTACCTATTTTTCCACAGACATGAACAACGTTAAGGTTCACGTGGTTGGGGAATTCCTTTAGTCAAACAGAGAGTGGACTGAGAGAGGAGAAGAGGTTTTAAAGGGGAACGAGAAAAAAAAAAAAAAAAAAAAAAACCATAGAGAAACAGTTGTATCAGTTCTGTATGGAATCCTCTTTTTACTAGGAAACAATATCTTTCTACCCATAGCCATGAAGAAAAGGTAAAAGGCAAGCTTTTCTCTTTATCTTGAAAGGAGAAATCAGAGGCCATATTGAGCTTCTCAGGAACAGGATGATTTTGAAATAAGCTTGGGGCAGACATTGGAAATAAGGTAATAAACTTGGGGCAGACAAAGGTCAAGGTGGAACCAGCAATTCTCTGGGTGTTCAAACACCTCAACCAGCCTCTAAATGTTAGCTGCCCTGCACTTGGGACTGGATTTGTCATACTCTACCTTATACGCCTTTCTAGTGAGCTCATCCAATTACATGACTTCAATACCATCTATAAAAAGTCCTCCATATGTCTACTTCCAAACGTGACATTTTTCCAGCTCCTTGATTCACATTTCCACTTGGATGTCTAATAAAAATCTGATTTTACATGGCATGCATTTCGCGCTTCTCCACTCCAAGGGACCCTGCAAACATCCCCAGGGGGATTATAACACCGTCATCACCCCAGGTGCTCAGATCCAAACTTCAGATCCTACATATGTTCTCCCTCTTCCATTCCTCACCTCCTATCCATGAGCAGTTTGTCTCTCCTCATCAAAAATCCATCTGGAACTTGTTTTCCTCTCCTCACTTCTGCAGCCTCCATCACAGCTCAAGGTGCACTAGTCTCCTACCTAGACCAGGTACAATGACTCTACCTGGTCTACACCTGCGACTATACCCCACCCTTCTACATTCTTCAAAGCAGTCACCGCCTTGACATTTGGGGACATTTATTCTACTTTATATACAATACCACAAATTTGGCCTTCAGCTTTGACCTTGTTTTTCAGTCCTTCTTTTGAGGTGTGTTTTTTTTAAAACCAGCTTTAATGAAAGAAATGGTACAACGGAAGGAAAAACTATGAGTGGAGGAATCATAAGGGCAATATGCAGGAAATCACCCCTTATCTGTGGGGAAGCCAGCCTAAAGCTCAGTCCTATTATCTCTGTCACTCACAGTGAACTTGCCAAAGAGGTACTCTGCCACACTGTTCCTCAGAGCCACAATCTTGCTGCCCAGAAGCAAGAATGCTTAGCACTTGCATATTTTAAAAAGAAAACTTTTCATATCAAGTTAAAGACTGTATTATTTTAATCCCTGCCCAATGACATTCCCCTCCCTTCTTCTCCAGAGGCAACAACTATGATGAATTCCATACCATGCTTTACACCTTACCATGCATATGCACCCACAAATAGCATGGCCCAAGACTGCACACCTCACCTATCCCACCCATCTCACCCCACCTTACTCCACCTCACCCCGTGCCATCCCACACGCCCTCAGAGTTTATAAGGGGAAGACGAATGTGTTTTCCAGGGGCCCATAGAATACCTTTCCCCTTCACCCCCACAGATCCTGAGCTGCATGCAGATGGGGCAGAGCTGGGTGGAGAGATTGCTGGATACCTACTTTAAACCTGCATGGGGATGTGCCCTGATTCCTAAAAGCTGAGAGTGTTGCAGGCACGCATTAGCTGGACACCTTTACTGCTTTGAGAACAGATAACTTTATTCCCAACAATGGTGAGGAAAAAAACTGAAGAAAACGTTCTGAAAGGGCACCATGCATGCCCTGCCTGGTGGCCAGATTCAGGGAAGGCACCCTGTGATTGTGGGGCCCGTCTGGGCTCAGGTCTCTTTCTCTCTGCCGCCCTGAGTGAGCTTGTCAAACAGGTAGTCGGCCAGGCCGGGTTCCAGGGATCACTTCTTGCCCAGGTTGCTCAGGTAGCCACCCAGCTCTTTCACGGTCTTGGCCTGCTGGTTGAGGAAGTGGCTCTTCAGGAAGTTGCACAGCTGGGGGTCGCCCTTCTCCATGGCCAGCTGGTGCAGCTCCAGGAGGCTCTGGTTGATGCTCTTCTCCAGGTGGAAGGCGTACTCCAGGGCCTCGAGCCTGCTCTCCCAGCCTTGGCGTTCTGTCTTCCTGATGTCTCGAAGGGAGATGCGGCCACCGCGCAGGTTCTGCAGCCTCATCAGCTCCTGAGCGTGCTCCCTCTTCTGGTGCGACTGGCGCAGGAAGTAGCCGTCAGAGTGCTCCAGGGCAGCGTCGTCCCGGTCGCAGTAGAAGGCCATGGACAGGTACACGTAGGAGGCGTGGAGCTGCAGGTTGACATGGATGTTGATGGTGGCCTCGCAGCTGGGGTGGTAGTTGTGTCGCACCTGCGACAGCGGGCCCAGGGCGGAGAGCGCGGGGGCGGGGAGCAAGCGGGGTAAAACGGTGCCTTGGCGCGGGGCCCGGAGCGGGCAGCGCCATCGGTATCTGCAGTGGCGCTGGCGGTGGAGGCCTCGGAGCACCGCCATGATGGGCGAGAGCGGCTGTCGGCAGAGGGCGGGCTCCTCCAGGCCAGGTAGTGGCGGTAGTCGCAGGGTCTGCGAGGGGAACGGAAGTGGGCGCTGGGAACCGTTAGGAGGTGAGGCGCGCGCGCCGTCGGGAGGGCGGGGGCGGGGGCGGGGGCCGTGAGGAGCAGCACCGGCCTT
>PVKV010028761.1:0-24530 GCA_004027835.1 Alouatta palliata
CCCTTTCTGCCCTTAAGACCTCAACTAACTGGATGAAGCCCATCCACATTTTCTAGGATGGTCTTCTTTACTTATAGTCAACTGATTATAAATGTTAGTCACATCTACAAAATACCTTCATAGCAATAAAGATAACTACAGAATCATACTCCCACCTAATGATACGACTATTCTGCATACAACCGAAAGCGCATTAAACCTTTCTTTAGAAGAAGAGCCAAAGTTCTTGGGTTATGTTAATTCTCCTCCTTAACATCCTGTAGCTTAAATACTATGATATAAAGCTAATACATACATATATATATATATTTTTTTTTTTATTGCATTTTAAGTTTGGGGGTACATGTGAAGAACATGCAAGATTGTTGCATAGGTACACACATGGCAGTGTGATTTGCTGCCTTCCTCCCCATCACCTGTATCTAATACATCGTATGTTATAGGATAAGGGGATAACAGGAAAGAAAACAAAGATATAATAAAGAAATTTTATATGTACAGATGTTTACACATATATACCTACAAATATATTCATAATAACATTTGACAAATAATTACACTCCTTGTTTTTGCTACTGCTTACATAGTCATAGCTGGTATTTATAACTGCCTTCTTCCACTACCCATTGCATATTCCCAGTGACCTCCACAAACACCTCAATTGGTTGTGATTTTGCCTAATATAATGACCCAAACCAGCGTTCCTGAAAGGCTTGGACCACTAGTAGTTTTGCCTAAATTGGACTGTAGTATTTTCCATTGACTTTCATCACAGGACATGGTAGTACTATGAGGCACCTAAAGGAATTCTGGAATTCCAGATATACTCTTTCTTACATCTGTTGTGTAATAGCAGTCCAATTACCCCTAGTAATCAAGATCAATACCCTCCAATTTTTCCTTAGCAATCAGGATCAACAACCCTCAAATTTCCCCTTAGCTATCAGGATCAATAACCTCAATCACAACTGTAACTTCCTTCTTTGCCTATTTATTCAGAGGTATAAAGTCCTCCCTCCAAGTGGCCAGAGAGCAATCTTTTTTTTTTTTTTTTTTTTTTTTTTTTTTTTGAGACAGAATCTCTCTCTGTGTTGCCCAGGCTGGAGTGCAGTGGCGCAGTCTCAGCTCACTGCAATCTCTGCCTCCTGGATTCAAGCAATTCTTCTGCTTCAGCCTCCCAAGTAGCAGGGACTACAGGTGCCTGCCACCATGCCTGGCTAATTTTTGTGTGTGTGTGTATTTTTAGTAGAGACAGAGTTTCATGATGTCTGCCAGGCTGGTCTTGAACTTCTGACCTTGTGATCTGCCCACCTGGGCCTCTCAAAGTGCTGGGATTACAGACATGAGCCACTGCCTGTGGCAGTCTTAACTTCCACTTCAGTGAAATCATATGTGTCACTGGTAGAAGCGTTCCTCCTTTTGGAACTAAGATGTCTAGACGAGCGGGGTATAAGGTTCTGGGAACAGGAAGCAAACAGTTTGCTAGTGGGTCACTATGGGTAACAGTGAGTCCACCTCTTTTCTATTCCTTGATTCCTGGATCCATGAATCTTGGCTATGGAAGAAACAGCATCGTATACTGGATGCTTATTCACAGCGTAGACAGCCTACTGGAGAACACTGCCCCCATCCTGGAAGGTCCTGTCACCTAGCTGATGCTATAACTGCATCTTGAAAGGGCCATTCTACCATTATATCAAGCTAATTGCTTTAGGATAATGGGGAACATAATAAGGCCAGTGAATTCTATGAGCATGAGCCCATTGCCACATTTCTTTTGCTGTGAAGTGAGCTTCTTGATCAGAAACAATGCTACCTGGAATATCATGACAGTGGATAAGGCATTCTGAAAGTCCACAGATGGTAGTTTTGGCACAAGCACTGCATGCAGGCAAATCTGTATCGAGAGCAAGTTTCTATTTTAGTAAGAACAAAACACTGCCCCTTCCATAATGGAAGTGGTCCAATGTAATCAAACTGTCACCAGGTAGCTGGTTTCTCACTCCAGGTAATGAGCCCCTGATGGGACTCAGCATTGTTCTCTGCTGCTGGCAGATTGGGCACTTAGTAGTGGCTGTAGCCAGGCTAGGCTTGGTGAGTAGAAACCTACGTTACCGAGCCTGTGTGTAACCCCCATCTCTGCTGCTGTGTTGCCTATGAGCCCATTAGGCAATAATAGAAGTAGCTGGGAAAACAAGCTCACTGCTATTCATAGAATAATTCATCCTATCCACTTGATTATTAAAATCATCCTCTGCAGAGGTCATCCTTTGGTGAGATTCATAAATGATTGGTGATATAATACACAAATATCTTCACACTTTTTGCCCATTCAGAGAAGTCTGTCTGTCTATCTCTTCCTCAATTTTAGTCACCAGTTTTCCAGTCACGTTCCTTCCAAGTCCCTGACCATCCAGCCAAACCACTGGTCATAGCTCATGCATTGGTGTACACTCACATCTCTGGCCACTCCTTTTTAGAAGCAAACCAAATGACCAGATGCACTGTGAAGTTCTGCCTCTTGAGAGGGTTCTTCACAACCACACTTCAGGAATGGAGTTAAGGGGCTGTCGTGCTACAGCTGTCATTTATAAACCATTTATAAACCAGGCCCAAGTTTTCTCTTCCTCAGTAAACTGATTGTAGGGAATTCCTATGAGGCAATACATGTGTGCTGGAAAAGAGAAGGCGACGTAGCAGGAGAGGGGACCATGGGCATTTAACCATCTTTTTGTGTAATTTATTTATGCCTACAAGGGCCTATGTGGGCCCAGTCACATACATACCACTTCCATTTGATGATGAAATGTTGCTGTAAGCACCCAGCTTTGTGGCTTGGTGGGTCAGATAACACCTAGTTCATGATGGGTGGCTCAGGTCTCAAGGTAACTTGGTGGCCCAGGGTTAAGCATTCAGTCTCTGCTAAGGCCTAATAGCAAGAAAAAAAAAAGCTTTCTCAAAAGGAGAGTGGCTATCCATAGGAAAAGGCAGGGCTGTGTACTGAAATCCTAATATTCCAGACTGTAGTTCGCCTATAGAAGCTTTCCAAAGGCTCTGAAGAGATCTCTCTCTACCATGGCTGATCTGCTGGATTATACGGCTCAAATAGCAGGGATATTTCCATGGTAATCTGGACCTGCTGGATAGTCTCTCTGGGTCCCATTCAAAACTAACAGTTTTTCAGTCAGCTCAGTAAATGGGCTGGAGTAGTATACTCAGATATGGAATGTGTTGCCTCCAAATCCGAAGAGGTCTACTTAGCGTTGTTCCTCTCTCTTGATTGTAGAAGAGGCCAGATGCAACAACTTAATTCTTAAACTTAGAGGCGATATCTTGCCATGTACTGTACCACAGGATCTCTAGAAATTTCTGCCTTCTACTGAGGTAGAAGGCCCCTGAATTTTTGTTGGATTAATTTCCCATCCTTCTACATGCAAATGTCTTAACAATGGGTCTAAAGAAGTTGCTGGTTCTCACTCATTAGGTCCAATCAGTATAATATGATCAATGTAATGGGCCAGTGTCCTGTCTTGTGCAAGGGAAAGAAGATCAAGATCTCTGCAACTAAATTGTGACATAGGGCTGGAGAGTTGATGTACCCCTGAGTAGGGAAGTGGCAGCGCTGTGCTGGCCTTCTCAGATGAAAGAATTTTGCTTCTGGTTGTCTTTGCTATCATGTATTGAGAAAAAAAAAAGCATTTTCCAGATTTATAGCTTTATAGCAGGTACTAGGAGATGTGTAAATTTGCTCAAGAAATGAAATCACATTCTGAACAGCTGCTGCAATTGAAGTCACCACATAGTTAAGTCTGTAGAGTCCACTGTCATTTTCCAGGATCCCTTGGTTTTCTGTATAGGCCAAATAGATGAGGTGAATGGTAATGCAGTGGGAATCACCGTCCCTATGTCCTTCAAGTCCTGGATGTTGGCGGTAATCTCTGTATTCCCTACAGGGATTCAGTATTGCTTTGGGTTTACTATTTTCCTAGGCAGAAGCTGTTCTGATGGATTTTACTTGCTCTTTCATAAGATAATTGCCTTCATTCCACAGGCCAGAGAACCAATGCAGGCATTCTCCAGTTGCTAAATATTTCTGTAATAACCGAGTGAGTTGGAAGGAATGTGCCATGCACTGAGTTCCAAATTAACAGTTCTTTTTATTAGCTGGTGAACTGAACTGGCTCATGTGATTCACAAGATTGTGGGGCTGACAAGTTTGAAATATATGTGGGAGACTGGCAGACTGAAAACTCAAGCAAAAGTTGATGTTGAAGTCTTCAGTCTGAACTTTGTAGGACAGATTAGGCTGGAAATTCAGGCAGAATTTCTATATTACAGTTTTGAGGCACAATTCTTCTCCAAGAAAGTCTCCATTTTTTTTTCTCCTAAAGCCTTCAACTGATTGGATGAGGACTACCCACATTACCTAGGGTAATCTCCTTTGATTAAGGTCAACTGACTGTGCTAATCACATCTACAAAATACCTTCACAGCTACCTGTAGTGTTTGACTAAACAACTAGGCACCATAGCCTAGCCACATAAAATTAACTATCATTATACTTTTTCTCATCACATATTCCACTTTGGAGGGGATATGTCCCAGTTGGTATAGCTACAAAACAGGGGCAGATCATTTAACCTTCATTTGATTTGCAGTGGAAAATAAACTTTCGGTGTGTTTAACCATTGAAATGTTGAAGTTTCTTAGTGTAGCACAACTTATCCTATACTGGCCAACATAGATGCTTTTGGTTGCAATTAACAGATGCCCTTACAGTTTACAAAAATTAAAAAAAAAAAAACGGAAAGTCCAGAGGTGGCATCAGTAATGATTTTAAGGTCCTAGTATGGTGGAAATTGACTATATTGGCAGTTTCATCTAAAGCAGATTCCCTTTGTCAACCATTGCTATGTGCACTGGAAAATAGTCTATGTAGATTAGCATATCCTAATCATTCTCAAACTTGGTTACACATTAGAATCACCTACTGGCTTTTAAAATGTGACCAATGGCCAAGCCATAGCCAAGAACAATTAAATCAGCCTCTCTGGGAGATAGATTCTAGGGATGGCAAAGCTTCTAGGCAAGTCTAATGAGCAGCGAGTAGGGACAACCGCTGGCTTAGACACACCAGTTATTATTCTCTGGAATCCTGGCAGGAAGGAAAAAGAGGAAGTAACAAAGAATTCGTCTTGCAGGGGAGAGGATATCTCTCTCCACTGTAAGATTGGGCCTTTAGTTGCAAATACTCCTGTCACAGAAAACTTAAAGGTTTAAATATTTGTGGTCATAGCAGAAACTTTCAAGAGACAAGATTTGGGTGGGGAAAAGGCGATCTCACAAGGGAAAGAACTTTTAGGTAAACAGTGGATAGGAATACCATGGACACATTTTGCCATTTCCTCGCTTTTCCTGGTCTGAAATCTGATTTCTCACATGTTGGTGTTAGGCATCTGGGATTTCTAGGTTGCCGACAATGTTCTTATGGTCCTGGGTGATTCCTATTTTGCGTTTGGGAAATATTTTGACACAGATGTTTAGGAGGAAGATAAAGAACCCCAGTTTTGGTTTTCTTCCTCTCTTTTACTGGATTATGGGTTAGGTATGATTCTTCAGCCTCCAATTCAACCAACCATCTCTCAGACTCCACAGTCCTTTTTTTCGTTGCCCATTCAAAGTAGTGAGAATGACTTTTTCAAGCGTGTATGTGAGCAGAAAGTAGATGTGATGATAAACGAGAAAAATGAAGTCTCATATATGAAGGATTTTTATTTGAGGCAAAAGGTCAAGTTTACCATTTTCTTAGGAAAAACACACAGTGCACATGAAGCTCCCTTTTCCTTGCTAACCAAATTCCCTCTCTGCCACTGTCTCCTACCTCTTCTGTTCATCTCAAACTGCTGCATGTGAGCTGCTCAAGGGGCTGTTACTGTGACTTCCCAAATTATTTCCAAATGATACTAAACTAATGATACCAAATACTTGAAAATTTTGGATGAAGCCCTGGCTGCAGTCCACATGCCCCCACATATTTCTCTGGCATGTCTCCTGACTTCTAGGTCTACGTCTGAGTTATCATTTTCCCAAGCTCAAAGCTTATGTAGACTTTTTTTGCTTGTGCCATGGTTGGTCTGTCTCTCTAAAGATATTTTGTCTTCTTGAAACAGTTGACTCTGCCATTCAGCTATGTATCCCCACTTTCATTACAGTATCTGGAGCATACTTCATGCTAAAGAAAAATGCATTTTCTTGAATGAATGAATATCAGCAAGTCAATCAGTCAGGCAATAACCTGTGTAAACCTACCCAGTGTTGGTAGAATAGCCTGAAGGGTATTTTAGAATCCTAAAAAAGTCACTTTTGACTTTGAAAGTCTCTTAATTATTTTCCAATTCTACGAGTCAGTGACCTCTTTTGCAGTACAGACCCTCCACCCATTTACACAGGGCATTCTGGGAAATCTTGTAATAGTGTGAACTAATGCAAAGCATGCCCATATTTTCCCTTCTGAACAATGTTATAATTAAGGAGATTACATTCCTCACTGAATACTGAGCTTTACATCACAGCCAATGATTGACCACATGTCCTATAAGACATCCTGCAATAGCAACAAATGAATATGATCACTGCAAACAGTAAAGATATGTTTTCAATCTTATTAAATGGATTTAAAATATACCACAGAGATTCACGTTTGTATAAAGTGTACAGTCACTTTATCTACTTTGTTAGGACTTAGAAAACCTATTTGAAGATGACTGGAAATGGTCCAGATAAATACATTTAAAATGTTTTACCTGATGCCTTTTTTTCCCCATTGTAATTTTGTCTGAAGTAAGGAGACCCATTCAAAACTGTTTCACTGATTTTACAGATGCTTCAAACTTGATAAAGGTTTTCATTGTGTGACTTTGCTGCTGCTAGGTCTGCTGGTAATAAAGATGAAGGTGGTGATGATAAAGATTATTTCTTTAGCACTGAAAATGACTTCCAAAACTAAGGGCTAACCAGTTCCCTCCCTAGCTCTCTCTCCTGCCTCTCCTACTCATGTAAGGATGCTGTCCTTGAGCTGCTTAAGAGGATGGTGCGCTGCCTCCTTTTCCGTGCAACTTTCCCTGGCATTGAAATGCCTTACCAACAATTACAGGGTAATTCACATAGACTCTTGCAGAGGAGTTTAAAAAGTCTCCTTGGAAATTGCCAGGATCTTTGCTGGCTGCTGCCTAGGCTTGATTGCTCTGCCAGCCTTCTGCAGGTAAGAGCATTAAGCAGCTCTGCAAAACTGGGACAGCATAGTCTTACAGTAAAGTGAGGGATGACTGCAGGCTGAGGAAAAAGAAAATGGGATTGTCTATTGTTTCTTCCCTTTTCATGGCTCCCTAACCAAAATTTAAGTGCCTTGATGTTCAGATACATAAGTAACACACTCCTTTTTCTCCATTCCAACCTGTCCCCAAATGCAAAGAAAGTACTCAGCATTGATAAAATAATCAATTAGCTATTGGCTTAACCTACTGCTTGGCTTTCCCAGGAAAACCTGTGAAAAACTTTTAAATGAGCAAATCGATAGATTGATTGATTGATAGATTTGTGTGTGTCCTGAATGGCTCTTCTGCTCATTTTTTAGGGTTACTTAACAATTCTTTCTTTTTTTTTTTTTTAAAAAACAATTCTTTAAGTTGTATAAACTTATGGTAATATAAGTTATTCTTGCCATATTACAAGTCGGTTTTGTCTGGTGGAGTACAAAGCGTTATTGTCCTGTGGTTAGACCAGGTTTTACATCTATCTGTAAATTCATTTCAGCCTCCCTTTACCTCTATAAACATGTGTATTTGAATTCTTCTTTGATCAGTTGTGACTTCTTACTGCTTTTCTCATTGAGTTAAATACAAATCTTTGAAAGTATTTAATTTCATATTTGTATAAGAGTTATGACTACATGCTATTTTTAAAATTATCCTTCAACAACCTGGTAGTGGATTCATGCCATAAAACAGCTTCTTTCCACCAGGAAAGGGTAGGTGAGGACTCTGGTATCAACAAAATAACATTAGAGATTTATGTGTAGCTCTAATCTTATTCCCCAGATTTTCTATGTATAACTTAATTGCACGTATAGTGACTACTCCCTAATAATAACTAACTTCTAAATAATGCTTTACACTTTGTAAAGTATTTTCTGCTATTTGATTTGCACACCGGTGACCTATATAATAAGTTGAACAAGAACTGTGATAATTCCCACTTCATAAATGAGGAAGTAAGGAAGTTATGCATCCTGCCTGATATCACATGAAAAAAGATTCATGTCTTCTGACACAATTTCCTTGCTCTTTCCACTATGCACCACATCACCATACCACACCACACCACATACACCCTCTCCAGTCCATACTTCAAAGTACCTCTTGAAAAATCAAGGTTAATTCAATGAAGTTTGAGATAATTTCAGCATTAAGGATACTTCATTTGAATATGCCAATAATTTGCAAACTGATATTCAGTTGTGGTTTGTAGGTTAACTCTCTTTTTAATCACATTACTCAATTGATCTGTAAAACAATTGTCAGAGTATTTATAATAGTATCCATTTTCTGAAAGAAGAAAATAAGCTAATATTTATTAAATACCTGCAATATGATCTTTCTATCTAAGTTTTTTCATTTAACTTTCAAAATAGCCTTGTGAAGTAACTTTCCTGTTTTCATTGTCCTGTTGGTGATAATAATAGTATAAATCTATTTATTGACCATTCATATATTACCTGGTGTAATCCTCACATCTGTTGGGTTGGTTGCATAAGTGAGATCTAAATCATAGGAACGCTGAGAACGATACCCAAGGTCATATGTTGGGATTTCACCTTAGGTCCAAAGTTCATGTTTTTAACAATGACTTAGTAGTTCAGAGTAGGCAGGACCATTGTTTGGTCGCTCAGTGTGACAGTGTTCATTCTGTATGAAGCTTTGTCTTCAGGATTGTGAAGAATAAATGGGACCTCTCTCCTGGGTGTCTTGAAGTCTAATGTTGATGTAAGGTCAAGGGAAAAGATGAAAGTTGAGAGAACAGAGACAAGGAGAAATGGGACAATGTCCACAGTAAAAGAGGATTTTCTTTTCCAGAGATCTAGAGAACCTGGAGCCTGAGGTCATCGAGGCAAGCTTCCTGTTTACTCCTACCTATTCTTGTCAATACTTGGAGAGGTTAAGGAGCATAACAAATGCAAAGCAACCCAAACGCCTTTTAACTCACATTTGCAGCTGGGTCAAGTACAAGGCTCAGTGCTAAGGCTAGCATGTCAACAGGCAACAGAGAGAATATGCAGCTCCTTTGCTTCTCTTCAGCTCTAGTGTTCTTCCTCTAAAAAAAAAATGACCCTCTGATTGGAATGGATTGAACGGGAGAATCGAAGCTGCCCATGGATGAAGAGATGTCAGGGAACTCCTATTTTCTCTACATGTGGTTCAGCTTTCTGGCTTAAAGGAATCCCAGCCCAGGGACCTGAGAAAGCTTGCAGATGAACTTGCTAAACCATTTTTAGTAAATTAGGAGGAACTAGAGAGGACAAGAGAGATGACGGACAGCAACCTGCAAGCTCACACTGACTTGACTGTCAAAAGTGAAGGAATGTAGAGGCCTGGGAGTCAAGGCAGGATTCCAGAGAAATGGCTGGAAAGGGAGGGTGTGAATTTTGAAAGAAGGTAATCTTGTTATGGGGATTCATCTGGATGCATTGAAGACAAATCATAGAACACGCCCACTGAAAGACGTTTCCTGTGGAGAAGTCAAGTAAATGCAATATATATGGAGTGTTTGGATTACAGTAATTCACATGTATCAAAGTTAGAGCTCTAAAGGGTGCAGGTGTTGCAAAAGAAATTAGAGTTTCATGTAGAAGATTAAAGACTGCTGTCTAATAAAGTCTAAAAGTCTTTATCAATTATTAAAATTCATAAAAGCACTGTGGAGTAGGAATTATTATTTTTTATATAGATAAGGAAATTGAAACTCAGAAAAGTTAAATAGTTTGCCCAAGTTACACAATTATTGGGTGGTGGACCTAGATTTTAATCCAAATCTACCTGGCTTAAGAGCCCATGCTCATTTCACTGCACCGTAATTGAAGCCTATCTCATTTTGTCATGCTGCATGTGTGTATAAGCACATGTGTATGTGCCTGTGTGTCCCTGTTCTGTGTCTCCAATGTCCATGATACCACTCTGTGTGTCTTTGCATACCCCAGCTTAGCTCCCACTTATAAGCAGGATCATGTGGTATTTGGTTTTCCATTCCTGAGTTACTTTACTTAGGACAGTGATCTCTAGTTCCATCCAAGTTGTTGCAAAATACATTATTTCATTCTCTATGGCTGAGTAATATTCCATGGTATACATGTTCATATGTATATTTATATGTGTATGTACACGACACATTTTCTTTATCCACTTACAGGCTGATGATGAAAAACATTTTAAAAGAAAGGCTTAATCACATATACATAGTCGTATTCAGTCCCCTTGGTTAGAAGTCATTACCCCATGCACTTCTAGGTGCCAGCAAAGTCCTTACAACATCAGTTTTTCTTTTCCTAACTCCTCCGGATAACACCACACCATCTTTCCGAGGAACTTATAAACTCATTTGCTGATGGGACTGACCTACTAAACTTGAAGTTCCTTGAGAGCAGAATGGTCATCATCGCATGGTTGGTCATGGGCAGGCACTAAATTCCTTCTGAGGATTTCATAGACACCAATTGTTTTTTCTTTTTCTTTTCTTTTTTTTTTTCTACATTCTGAGTAATTTATGTCTATGTCCTATCTCAGGACCAGGTCCTCTGTCTTTTTCATGCTTATGTCCCCTTTGTGCCTAAGATACTACCCTGAAGGTCAGAGGAGTGCAATATATACTTCATAGCTTCTGTTTTTGAAAAGGCAGGAACAGCCGAGTGCAGTGACTCATGTCTGTAATCCCAGCTACTCGGGAGGCTGAGGCAGGAGGTTGAGGCTGCAGTGAGCCATGATTGTCCTACTGCACTCCAGTCTGGGTGACAAAGGAAGACTTTGAAAAGAAAGAAAGAAAGAAGGAAGGAAAGAAAGAAAGAGAGAGAGAGAGAAGAAGGAAGGAAGGAAGAATGGAAGGAAGGAAGGACGGAAGGAAGAAAGGAAGGAAGGAAGGAAGGAAGGAAGGAAGGAAGGAAGGAAGGAAGGAAGGACGGACGGAAGGAAGGAAGGACAGAAGGAAGGAAGGAAGAAAGGAAGGAAGGAATGAAGGAAGGAAGGAAAATACAGCAGTATTTTCCCTACACTCTCCTCTTAACCAGAATTGAAAGTCTCTAGAATTTCTTCAAAGATTACTTTCTACCCTTCTTCAGAAATACAGAGTCCTAATTCTGGAGATGAGGCTCCTGTCTGCACCTCAAATCCATCAGATCCAGCCACTCATGTTAACTTTACCTTTTATGGTCTTATTCAGCAGAGGCATGCATGCCACTGGATTGCTGAAAGTGGCCCAAATAGGCACTGAAGTTGGACCCATTGATGAGCAAAGTCTTTAGGAATTTTTTTCAACTATCATGTTAAAAATATTTTTCATGGGCCTAAAATCAGCATTCTTGCGCCATTTCTCTATCTGGTGTGTTCCAGGTGAGCCTTCTCTGGATTATGCATTTCTCATGTGCATTCCTGTGACTCTGCTGTCCATGCACATGTCTGTCCCCCAGGGCAAGGTTCATAGCCATCTTTCATGTGGTGGCCAGGGAGAACCTGTGAATGAAGGACTTGATGTGTTATTGTGTGCCAACCCCTCTAAACTTAGGCTCTACTTAATCACTCAAAGGCACGGCTGTTTGCCATTTATCTGACAGTTCTCATTTGTTAGGGGAAAACAAAGACATGCTGGGGGTTTGGGGGTCCTGCTTTGGGAGCAGCACCCTCCTGAGTGAGTGCCAGACCCCATCTCTCACTTGCTCAGGCCAGCAGAGAAAGGAGGATGGATTTCCTGGTGTTGCTGGACGTTTCTAGGATCTTTTAACCTGCATCACTGCAGGGGAAAAGACAAAGAAGAGAGATACAGAAAGGGCTCGCCTGTAAATGAGCTTCTCAGTGTTGGGCTCAGGCCTCCATAGCCAATAAGCCCTATAACCAGCCACTACTACCAGGAAGCAAAGACTTCTGAGCTACTGTTGATTCATTACAGCAGATTCCATCCAACTGAGAAAGGTGGAAAGGGAAGAATTCAGAGGAAGTGAGACAGAGGAGGCCAAGAAAAAGAGACAGACACAGCAGACCTAGAGAGCTGGAGGGAGCAGGCAGAGAACAGGGCAGCAGCCACTTGTCTTGCGGAGGCCTCCTTGGATGGAGGCCCAGGACCCTGATGGGGGTGGCTGGCTCACATTCACAAGGGCTTTCAGAGCTTTCAAGTTGTTTCCCTGCTGCTTTGAAATACCACCTTCCCAATGATCCAGGCCCAGCTCATACATCAGAATGTGTCTGTGATGTAAAGAGGCAAAAGTATGAACTTGCTGCCCCAATTCCTGAATTTTTGCAGGATAATTAAGCAGGATTTTCATTGGAAGTGTAGTCAAATGTGATTTGTATTGGAGATTCTTATTCTGCCAGGTGCGTGCAGAGAGTAAAACGCTGTGGAAATAACATTTATTTAACAGGTAGCTACCCCATGTCTATGGATTTCTACAGATAAGGATACTGAGGCCCAGAGAGGTAAAGTCTCTTAACCACAGGTCCCTTCCTCCTCCCCTCCCTCTTGCACAGAGAGAACCCTCTGGAACCATCCTGAGCCACCCTGTGAATCTTGCCATGTCCATAAACATAAATGCATACACACAAACTTTCTCTTCCTTATTCTTAAAAATATACTTTTACTGAAGATTATTTTAGAGCATGACATGATACAGTAATGATCCAAACAATAGCCCATCCTACCTGAGTTGCTTTCATAATATAGCATGGCATTTGTATCAGCTGATATAGATTTAGATTTACACATTGAAATTAATATTATAAGAAAGGTAATGATGCAGGATTTTTTGCTCCTTAGCTCAGCTAATCTAGGATCTTGTCTCATGACCAGGAAGAATGAGGCATGGGGACACAACGAAGGGTGAGGAGGATAGAATTTATTAAGTAAAAAGAAAGGTCTCAGCAAAGAGAGGGGGTCCTGCAAGCAAGTTTCCACCCCCCCCCCAAATGAATACCAGGGCCACCACACACAAGCTGAAGAGGCTGGGCTCTTCCCTTGCATAAAGGGCAAATTTTTGGTGGTTCCACCCCATTCCCCCAGTGCATGTGGGTCTCCAGTCCACTGTGGGCATGCCCAGGCAAGACCCTGTGCAGGTTCCCTATGTGCACAAAACATCTAGTGTAAACACTTTTGGGGGTGAGATGGAGATTCTCTGAGGACCCCTCCCTATCTGCCTAGGCCTCTGTCTACCTCCTGCCTCTATCAGTCATAATAGTAGTAAGAATATAAACTATGCTGGTTGAAACACTACTTTGTTATGTTATGACACAGTCCTCCCACTTAATCCTTGCAACAATCTATAAAGAGGTATTATTTTTATCCTATTTTGTAAATGAGGAAACAGAAACTTACAGTGGTTAAGTGACAGGCTTAAGGTTACCCAACTGGGAAGTGCAGAATCAGGATTCAAATTGTGATTTTCTTGACTCCTTAACCCTAGTTCTTCAACCCTATTATAGTCTCATTGCCTTTCCTCAAGTTTCATCTGAATCCAGCTCTACTTAGCTAAATTTATGCTTGCATTTCCTTCTTAGGTCCCTAAATAGAAGTCCCTTGAATACATTCCTGGAGCCTTAAGATTTCTGCCAGTGCTCCTTCCAGCAGGTGCCAGGATACCATTTCCCTTCTACCCTCCTCTTGAGACCCTTGGCTGGCTCCCGGGGCATCCCAGCTCACTCAGGACTCATGCCTCTCACTGGCATTGCCCACCGTGCCTCTTCTCTGCTCCTGAGTCTGGCCTTTCTAGAAAACTTTCAGTACTTTTGTTGTTGTTGCTGTTTGTTTGCTTGCTTGCCTGCTTTTTTGCCCTCTGATCTGAGAAAGGCAGTTGGACCACAAGGAGACTCCCTGGGCTGGGGCCGGGTGGTGGATCCCACACGCTCCCTCCATTCCCCACAGGGTGTTGAGTGGCTGCATTTTCTTTGTGCCTCCTCACTCCTGCCATGTATTATCAGCTTATTTCTGTTTTCCCTTTTATAAATGTTTAACACAAATTCTCATCAACCACCTAAAGATTTTATATAACTTTTACCCCTAAAGCTTATGTCAAGCTTCTTTTTAAATGGTAGCTTATTTCTGTTTTCCCCTTTATAAACTTTTAAAACAAATTCCAATCATCTACCTAAAACTGTATATAACTTTTTACTGCTAAAGCTTAGGTCAAGCTAAGTATATTTTGAACTTTACAAAATAGGACTTTTTTCTTGTTTAATTAAACATTTCGGCATAAAATATTCTGAAGTTTAGAAAGGTTTAGAGAATAGTTATAAACATCTTTTAATATTTTTACAGTTTTATTCTTTTTACCATCCAGCTTTACAAAATCTTAAAACTTAGCCATATTTTTTTGAGTTCTTTTAAAAGAAAGAAAGTATTAACTCCTAATTCTGTAAACTGGTCATTAAAAGGGAATAATCAAGTTTGCTACCTGACTTCCTGTTGTGAACAATGTTTTGGGATAACTGAGTAGCCCTTGTAGCCAAAAGAAAATTTTTTTTGACAGAAGAATTCAGTGTAATGCAATCTAATTCGACAAGTACCATTTGGTAAGCATGAATGAAGTCATCACTGCGAACAACGATCATCAATGGATGAAATTATTAAATGAAAGATTGTCAGGGACCACTGCAGTAGAGGAATTAGGCTGCCCCCATCTTGATCCATCTTCACCAATCACTAAAACACAGTGTGCCTGCCAATATGGAAAAATGAAAGTGTCCAGGACAATTTAGGAAGTGTTCTTGCCAAAAAAATATTAAATCTGAATTTAACCAAATCTCACACACATTGTTTCTGTGAGAAATATAGAAGAAACAAATTAAATGGCCGCAGGAGAAAGCAAACTGAGAAATCCAGAATGGGAGGCAGTACAGAGGACACCTTGATCCAGCTTCCATAACAAGGAAAATAGGAAGAAGGTGTGTGTTGAGGGGTTCAGGGGTGGGGTAGGGAGAAGGAAGTCCTGCTCTCCATTTGAAGCAGTTTAAGAGATATTAAAACAAAACTTGATGTGTGGCCCTTGTTTGGAACCTAATTTGTTCAAGCTAGTATCAAAAGATATTTCTGAGGCAATTTCTGAGGTAATTTAATATAAACTATATATTTTAGGTGACACCAAAAGTTATAAATAATTCTGTTAGATTGAATAACATTATGGCTGTATAAGAAAATGTCTGTTTTTAGAGATGACTACTGAATTAAATCATTTGCTTTAAAACATTTACAACAAAATGTCACAGATACACTTGAATTCCCTGAGTAAATGCTTTCCTGATCTGATTTTTCTGCTTCCCTCACCAAAAATGTTTACTATCTGAACTTCAAGTTTACTACTTCCACCCACATTTGTTTCTATTACGTTATGTGTATGTGTCCTCACATTATATGTAGTATTAGTTTTCATATTTTTAAACCTTCCGTGTTAGGCTGTTCTCGCACTGCTATAAGGAAATACCTGAGAATGGATAATTCATAAGAAAAGAGGTTTAATTGGCTCATGGTCCTGCAGGCTGTACAGGAAGCACAGTGCATCTGTTTCTGGAGAGGCTGCAGGAAGCTTCCTATCATGGCAGAAGGTAAAGGGGGAGCAGGCACATCGCATGGCAAAAGCAGGAGCAAGAAAGACAGGGCATAAGGGGGAGGTGCCACACATTTTTAAATGACCACACCTCATGAGAACTTACTCACTATCACAAGAACAGCACCAAGGGGCTGGTGCTAAACCATTCATGAAAAATCCACATCCACAATCCAATCACCTCCCATCGGGTCCCAGCTATGACACTGAGGATCGCAATTTAACTTGACATTTGGGCAGGGACAGATATACAAACTATATTACCTTCCTCAAACAGTATGTTATCACATGTATCATTGCATAATACATATACTAAACATGAAATTACCTTTTTGAGATGTATTCATTCTGATAGATATAGATCTAACCATTTATTTCACTACTTTGTTATTTTCTGCTATAAGAGTATTTCACAATTTCTTTATTGATTCAGCTGTTAACTCATATCTGGGCTGTTTTCAGGTTACCACTGTTACTAGCAATGCTGCAATAAACATTTCACATTTGTTAGACTCCTCCTGAAGTAGATCTGTTGGGTTGAAAGGTGTTTATACTTTTGCTTTTACCAGAAATCAAAAATTATCTTCCTGAGGTATTCTAAGAATGTATATGCCCAACACATCTTGTGAGGCTATATGAATCTTCCCATGTTTGCCAACACTTGGAGTTATCAAGTATAAATAGAATGACTTTTAATCACAGTTGTTTAGAGATTTTCTCACATAGAGACTCAGGCTTTTAAATGCAGTTATCCAAAAGAAAGCACATTAAAGATTCAAAGAGTAATACAAACTGTAAAGCAAATACGTAGTCAAAGCCTACAAATATTCCAAATTCCCTGGGTCATGCCATGAATGAGCTGTAGAATCATTCTAATCCCAGCACCTTTCCCATTTTTTTTAGCCTATGCTGAACATCCTGAAATCAGGCAGCAATTGAGACTTAAACCACCCTGAAGGAAAGAGCACTGGTAATCTATGAAGGAAGGCTACAGGTCACGAAAGACCAGATGGAAATAATATTGTGTGTCAAGAGCGAGGGCAAAACTCCTCAGCTTGTAAATTCTCTACGGGTCTCTCATCACAGTTGTGGGGCTTGGTAGAGTAAAAGGCTGGATGAGAAGCAAATGCAAATGTAACTGATACATTCATGAGCATGATGAATAGCCAAACCCAAGCTACTCTGACTTAGGAATGGTAGACTCACTTTATAGATCAACAGAAGCAGTGAAGAGTGAAGAGCTAGGAGTAATTATTTTGCAAGAAATTATTATTAATTTTTGTTATTTTAGATGTACAAGAAGTGTTAAGAATAACACAAGTACCCACAACTGAAATTAAGAAACAAAGAATTATCGTTATGATTGAAAACACCCATGATGCCCTTATCTTGAATTTGAAGTTTATGATGCCCATGCAAGTCATTTGGTTTTCATTGATAGGTTTGTGCCCCTACTGCATGTAAACAGGTATTTGCATGCTGTAAAATGACCTTCTATGGTGTGAATCATTCTACAACTTGTTTTTCTTTGAACATTATGTTTTTCGGAATCATTTATATATGTAATTCTAGCCCATTCGTTTTTGCTGCTGTCTAGAATTTTATGTGAATACACCACAGTTTATTTATGCATGCACCTGTTAAAGTACATTTAGATCATTCCATTTCCTGCTATTGTGATGCTGTACATGTTTTCTGTGCGTGTGTGCCAACCTTTCTCTAGGGTGTATACCTAGAAGTACACTTCCTGTGGCGTAGGGGTGAGAATCTTCAACTTTGCCAAATTGCTTCCTAAATTCATTGCCCCAATGTGCACCCTGCAGAGTATCTGACTTCAAATTGTTCCATATCTTAGTCAACCCTTGGTGGTGACAGATTTAAATTTGTTCCTTCAATGTAATGGGCATAATGTGGTTTTATCAATGTGTTTTTAATTTATACTTTCTCATTGTTGGTAGAGATTCAAGCTGCTTCTTTGGATTCCTTGTTCACATTTCTTGTCCATTGTTTTTTCTATGGAATTGTTTTGTTGTGAGCACATATATGTGAATGGGTCTGAACATGTGTGTAATCTGTAGGAACTCCTTATAATTGTGGGAAATTTATACAAATTTTATTCAGCCCAAAAATTGTCTTAATTTCTCCCAAAGCCAAGGTAGCCTATTACATTACACCATCTTCTTCTCCCTGTCCAACTTGAAAGAATACAGAAAGGCATTTCAAAACAGGCCCTGAAGCAGCCTGCCCTGCCCAGAGTTCTAGTCCTTTTCTTGACCTCTGTATTAACAAACAGGGAGAAATTGCCAGAACTCAGACATATGTATTTTTAATAGTTTTATTGGGACATAATTGACATACAATACATTTCATATTCAAAGAGAACAATTTGAGAATTTTTGACATATATACGTGTATATATACTGATGAAACTATCATCACAATCAAGACAGTGAACCTGGCCAGGTGCAGTGCCTCACACTTACAATCTCAGCACTTTGGGAGGCCGAAGCAGGAGGATCACTTAAGCCCAGGAGTTCAAAGCTGCAATAAGCTATGATCGCACTTAAAATTTTCTCACTCCCATCTCCAGGCAATCACAGATGTGCTTCTTGCCACTAGCAATTTGTTTTTATTTTATTGAATGTAGACTTACACAGTATGTACTCTTTTTTTGTCTTGTTTCTTTCACGCAGCAAAATTACTTTGTAACTCTTCTATGTATTTAAGTGTATCACTAGTTCATTCCTTTTCATTGTTGAGTAGTATTCCATTATACAGATATTCTACAGTTTATCAATTTGTCTGTTGATGATCATTCAGGATGTCTCCAGGTTGGGATTTTAAAAATAAAGCTGCTAAAAATATTCATGTACAGTCTCTGTATGGAGATTGATCTATCTATCTATCTATCTATCTATCTATCTATCTATCTATCTATATCTATCTACCTACCTACCTTCCTACCTATTCATATTTACACACACACAGGCACACACATAGACACATGTACAAATGTACATTCGGTTTTCTTGAGTAAATATTTTGGAGTGAAGTGGCTGTATCATATGGTAGTATATGTTTACGTTTTTTAAAAAAGTACTAAAAGGTTCTCCAAAGTGATTGAACCATTTTGCATTCCCAACTACTGTGCATGATATGAGAGTGACATATTTCCACAGTCTCACCAATATTAGCTGTGGTCATTATTTTTGATTTTGCCATTCTAGTGGGTAGGTAGTGGCATATCATTGCAGTTTTTATTTGATTTGCATTTACCTGATGGCTAATGATATTGAACATCTTTTCATGTGTTTATATTCCACCCGTAGATCTCCTTTGGTGAAGATCTAAAAAAAGATGGAAAATCTTTTTTTCCACTCATCATTAGGTTGTTTGTTTTCTTATTATTGAGTTTTGAAAGTACTTTATAATATTCTGAATTCAACTTCTTTATAAGATATACGTTTAACAAATATTTTCTCCCAATCTGTAACTATCTCTTCATTTTCTTAATATTATCATTTGAAGAAGTTTAATTTATCAGTTTGTTCTTTTATGAATCCTGCTTTTGATAGCACATGTAAGAAATATTTGTCCAACTCAAGATCACAAAGGTTTTCTCTTTTGTTTTCTTCCAGAATTTTTATAGTTTAAAATTTACACTTAGTTATGGGATGCTTCCTGAATTCATTTTTGTTTATGATGTATGGTACGGATTGATGTTAATTTTATTTTTGCTTTGGATATCCAATTGCTTCTGCACCATTTGTTGAAGAGACGATCCTTTCTCCACTGAATTGTCTTTGCACCTTTGTTGAAAATCAGTTGCCTACATATGTGTGGGTCTCTCTCGACTCTCTACCCTGTTCCACTAATCTATTTGCTAATCTGTACACCATTATTACACTCTCTTGATTATGGCTGCTTAATAGAAAATAAACCTTGAAATCAGGCAGTGTGAGAAGATGCTTCTCATGACTTCACATAGATTTGAGATCTCAGCGTAACTTCCACAGTATAAATATGAAATTTCCTTTTGATGCACAAAGGTAAATGAAGATAGAGAAGTAGATCAGATGAAATAGGATCAACAGTCAACAACCGTAAGAGCAGCCAGCCTGGAATCTTTATGCTGACCAATCTCCCCTTTGGCTAGCACTGAATAACCAGTTCCAAATCCTTACTTTCTCTGAGGAGCCGTCACCCTTCAGTCAACACCTTCCTAATTACACTTCTGTGATCTAGTTGCAATAGCTTTCCAGGCTGCCTTCCTGAGTCATCCTGACAGCCTGATAGCCCCAAATGTCCATCCTCATAGATTGTCTCTGGGTTTCCTTAGCTTAGAGATAAAGGTCAGTAATTTTGATGTTTCTTCTTAATTTCATTCCTTAAGCTCCAAGGATGCCCACATGTCACTTCCAAATCTGAACACAAGATGATGTTAGAATGTCTAATCAGTTACTGAGGATCAGTAACTTTTGTTTTAGATGTTTCAGGAAGTGATAAGATTTCCACAGTCCTTAGAGATGTTAGTTTCTGGGGAAACGATGCTAGCATCTCATACTCTTACTTAAGAGCACAGCATCTAAAATTGGAACATCAATTAGTTATTCATTAATGATGTTTGAACACCTGCTGTATGCCATGTGCTAAGCTTGGGCTATGAGAATGAAGAAATTGTTACCGTGTAGTCTCTATTCTCTAGATGCTTCAAATCCAACATATTCCACACCTTCATTACCCAAGGTCACTTAAAGATTCCAGCTATGGATCAATATCATCTAGGTTTCAGAACCCAAATCTATAATTTCTCCCCAGATAAAATTGTTGCCATCTCTGGGAAGGAGTAGGAGGACTTTTCTGTTTCCAGTCAGGCATTCTGATTCAGGAATAGTAAGATTGGGTTGAAAAAGACTAGCTCAAAAAAAAAAAAAAAAAAAAGAATGAAGCATCAGGACAGCATCAGATGCCAGAAGCAGAGGCCAAGCCCTCAAAGGAGTCACACAAGGTCAGTGAACATTTATCAGAAAAGAACAGAGACAGAATAGGGAGTAACTGGATGAAAAATTGTCTTTGCCTCTTGACTAGGGAAGGTGTATGTGCAGGAGAGAGTGGGTGAAACTGAATTTGAGTCTCAAGGTTAAAAGTTCAGCTGGTATTACCTTTCCCACTGGGAGGGCTCACTGAGGCAGGGAGAGTCCAGACATGTCCCAGAGGATGGAAATGAATCATTTTGCAGTTGCCTATCTTCTGTGATAAATGTAGCTTTTGCACACATCATTAAGAACATTTCACAAAAGGCAGAGACACAAGGTCCCTGCCAAATCAAGCAGTTCTTTAAAAACCATTGCCCAACCAAAGTGCATCATAAGGGTAGACTGGAGAGTGCAAGTGGAAGTCTCCAGTTCTAGGCTGGGAAGGGGAAGGTGTGGTATTCCCTGCTCCAGGACGATGGAAGAGCCTCCCCACCACACTCTGATTGGGGATGCTGAGGAGTCAGGAGATGACATCAAGCTTCCATGACCATGGAGACCTGGAAATTTAGCCGCAGCTAGGAGAAGCTATCCAAGGCACAGAGCAAGGGGAGTGTGGGGGCTAACCCAACTGCAGTGGAGATTTGGGAGTTGCCTAGGTTCCAAAGGGAAGCAAGTGCTGCTGGGAGCCCAATAAGAAGAAGTGGGATGGGTGGGAGTAGGGTGGCCTCACATGTGGACTCCGTGGCTTATAGCCAAGTTGGTGTGATTGCAATGGCCCAGGAAGACCTCCTGCCTGAAATAGTATTTTCCGCCCTCATCTACAGCCTAATATTCCTTTAAAGAGGGGCACAGACTTCATTTCATAATTAAAACTAAGGCTCATAATCAAAGTATCCCTAGAAGAGCAGAGTTCACTATAAGGTTAAACTCTAGATGTTTTCTTAAGAGTAGTGTTGGAGGAAAGCAGAGCTATATGATTCTGATGGAAGGGGGAAAAGTGCACAGAAAAAGGGGATGGAGTCTGGGGGGCAGATTCCACGGTTCTCAGTGGCCAGCCTGATGTCATGACAGTCAAGGCTGCCAGATTTGGCAAAACAAACAAACACCAGGATGTTCAGCTAGATTCATCTGAAATTGAAACTTAACTGGGTGCCCTGTATTTTACCTATCAACCTCAGGCCAGTGGGAAGTTCAGTGTTACTCCCCCACTGAACCCCTCCACAATGATTGCCTTGTGGATTCCCTGAGACTTCACTTGGGTATGTGAGGGATCTGGGGAGAGGCTGCGGGATGGAGGCAACAGAACCACAATACATAGGGAAGAAGATACCTTACCTGAGACCTAGAAACGTAAACTCCTTAAGGACCTAGACTCTGTCATTTACCTCTGTATCCTAAGTACCTTGCATAATGCCTAGTACAAAGCAGGTTGCTTAATACAGGTATGTTGAAATTCTTTTTAAAAGGCAGTAATTAATAGTAACAGTGGCAAACATGTACATAGTGGGTATTTCATTTGGACTTTTTTTTTTAAACTTTTAAGATCCGGGGTACATACGCAGCATGTGCAGGTTTGTTACGTAGACAAACATCTGTCATGGTGGTTTGCTACACAGATCAACCCACCACCCAGGAATTAAGCCCAGCATCCATTACCTATTCTTTCTGTTCTCCCTCCCCTTGCTCTCCACATAACCCCCAGCCCAACAGGCCCCAGTGTGTGTTGTTCCCCACATGTGTCCATGTGTTAAAAATAATTTCTTCTAGTTCTGCAAAGAATGTCAATGGAAGTTTGATGGGAATCTATAAATTACTTTGGGCAGTATGGCCATTTTCACCATATCCATTCTTCCTACGGATGGGCATGAAATGTTTTTCCATTTGTTTTTGTCCTCTCTGATTTCTTTAAGCCAGGTTTGTATTTCTCCTTGAGGAGGTCGTTCACTTCCCTTGTTAGCTGTATTCCTAGGTGTTTTATTCTCTTTGCATAAATCGTGAAAGAGAGTTCATTCACGATTTGGCTCTCTGCTTGCACCCAGGCTACCTTCTAAATACTTTACTGAAAAGCTGAAGATGATGCCTCTGACATGGCACAAGTGACCTAAAAAGGACTTGTGCTAGTAGAAGGAGGAACTCTTTTGATATTGCTTTTTAATTAAGTGGTTTCCTTCATTATTAATGTATAATCCTTCTTCTTAGGAGTGGGTAGGCTGTCCACGCCTCATCTTAGTCTTCCATTCAACTTCTCCTCCTCCAAAAACCGAAAGTACAGACAAAGTCAGTTACATTTTAGATGCTCCCCTACATTCCCTCTACAGCTATTCCCACCTCCAGTCCTCAGTGACACCTGATGCCCCACTCAGCAGACCCACCCCACCTGTCCACAGTGCAAACTCATTACAATGAACGCAAGGCTACCCATTGTTAAGGGAGGAAATCATTTTTGAAATAATTTCTTAATGTTTTCCCAAATATAGATGATGTGGGGTTCCAGAGGAATTGGATTATCCAGGTTCCTTTTTGCCTTCCTTCACACAGAGAGCACCCCCAAGCTTTGCTGTGTTCTCATAGAAACAAGCAAACAGCATCTGTTGTCTCCTGATTTTTTATTGATCTGCATTCTAACTGGCATGAGATGATATCTCATTGTGGTTTTGATTTGCATTTCTCTAATGACCAGTGATGATGAGCATGTTTTCACATTTGTTGGCCTCATATATGTCCTCTTTTGAAAAGCATCTGTTCATATCCTTCACCCACTTTTGAATGGGGTTGTTTGTTTTTTTCTTGTAAATCTGTTTTAGTTCTTTGTAGATTCTGGATATTAGCTCTTTGTCAGATGGGTAGATTGCAAAATTTTTTTTGCCAGTCTGTGTCTTTTGATTGGGGTGTTTAGGCCATTTACATTCAATGTTAATATTGTTATGTGTGAATTTGATCCTACCATTTTGTTAGTGGCTAGTTTTCTTTCTCATTAGTTGACTCATTTTCTTCATTGCATTTTTGGTCTTTGCCAACTGGTTTGCTTTTGCAGTGACTGGTACTTGTTCTTTTCCATGCTTACTGTTTCTTTCAGGAGCTCTTGTAGGGCAGGTCTGGTGGTGACAAAATCTCTCAATAATTGCTTGTCCATAAAGGATTTTATTTCTCCTTTACTTATGAATCTTAGTTTGGCTGGATATGAGATTCTCAACAGATGCTGGAGAGGATGTGGAGAAATAGGAACACTCTTACACAGCTGGTGGGAGTGTAAATTAGTTCAACCATTGTGGAAGACAGTGTGGCGATTTCTCAAGGATCTAGAAATAGAAATTCCATTTGACCCAGCAATCCCACTATTGGGTATATACCCAAAGAACTATAAATCATTCTACTATAAAGACACATGCACACGTGTGTTCATTGCATCCCTGTGTACAATAGCAAAGACCTGGAACCAACCCAAATGCCCATCAATGATAGACTGGACAAAGAAAATGTGGTACATATACACCATGGAATACTATGCAGCCATAAAAAATGATGAGTTCGTGTGCTTTGTAGGGACTTGGATGAATCTGGAAACCATCATTCTCAGCAAACTGACCCAAGAACAGAAAGCCAAGCACCGTATATTCTCACTCATAGGTGGGTGTTGAACAATGAGAACACGTGGACTCAGGGAGAGGAGCATCACACACAGGGGACAGTTGTGGGGGGATAGGGGA
>PVKV010028762.1:0-24533 GCA_004027835.1 Alouatta palliata
GCTCACCGCAACTTCCGCCGCCCGGGTTCAAGCAATTCTCCTGCCTCAGCCTCCCGAGTAGCTGGGACTACAGGCACGTGCCACCATGCCCAGCTAATTTTTTGTATTTTTAGTAGAGACGGGGTTTCACCATGTTGACCAGGATGGTCTCGATCTCTTGACCTCGTGATCCACCTGCCTCCGCCTCCCAAAGTGCTGGGATTACAGGCGTGAGCCACCACGCCCGGCTTGCCAATATCTTTTTCAAAAAAAGTTTTTGTGTTTTTTGTAAAAAAAAAAAAAAAAACACACACACACATATAGATAGGTATTTTTATACACATACACACACATAGACGCATACACACACAATACCTTATTGGTTCTATTTCTCTGGACAATCCTAAAACAGCCATGTGGTTTTTTTTTTTTTAAGTCACTTATTTTTATTTTATCCACAAACTTTAGATGTTTACAGAAGGGTTTCTCTATTAACCTGATGTTTTTAAGTCAAGGAACCACCCATACAATTCTTAATATTTGTAAAGAGATTTTGTTTTATCCATAAAACAAAGATATTACGGTTTATTTCCTTGTTAAAAGGCGATTACATGAAAGTTAAAATGTATAAATAATAATAATTGACACTAGGCCAGACACAGTGGCTCATGCTTGCAATCTTAGCATTTTGAGAGGCTAAGGTAGGTGGATCATTTGAGCTTAAGAGTTTGAGACCAGCCTGGACAACACAGCAAAACTGTCTCTACAAAAAATACAAAAATTAGCCAGGCATGGTGTTGCGCACCTGTAGTCCCCGCTACTCAGAGGATGAGGTAGGAGGATCACCTGTGCCCGGAGGTCAAGGCTGCATGAGTGGTGATGGCGCCACTGCTCTCCAGCTTGTGTGACAAAGCAAGAGCCTGTCTCAAAAAATAAATAAATAAATAAAAATTTACACCAAAGAAAATTTCCTGAGGTAACTGTATGACAAAACAAACAAATCAAACTCAGTCAACTGAGATTATTGCACAGCACATTTTAATTAGCAGAGGAAGGAACTTTAGCTTTAGAGGAGGAACTTTAGCTTTAATGAAATGATGGGCTGCTTTAATTTCTGATTAATCTAAAAATTATCACTTCAAAAGACCAATCAACCATTCAGCCATGTTAGAGTTGGATGTTTCAGGTTTCATTGTCAGTAGTCAATAGTTCAGAGCTTCCTAATAAGAAGTGGAAGAAGAAGAGCTTTCTACGGAGATCTACCAGGATTTAAACACTTGTGATGGTTAGGAGATTGATTGATTGATTGATTTTTTTTTTTTTTTTTTTTTTTTTTTTTGAGATGGAGTTTCACTCTTGTCACCCAGGCTGGAGTGCAATGGCACAATCTTGACTCACTGCAACTTCCGCCTCCCAGGTTCAAGCAATTCTCCTGCCTCAGCCTCCGGAGTAGCTGGGATACAGGCATGTGCCACCACGCCCAGCTAATTTTTTTGTATTATCAGTAGAGACGGAGTTTTACCATGTTGTTGGCCAGGCTGGTCTCAAGCTCTTGATCTCAGGTGATCCACCTGCCTTGGTTTCCAAAAGTGATGGGATTACAGGTGTGATTACAGCTGGGATTACAGGCTTCCAAAAATGCTGGGATTATACCATGCCCTGCCAGGAGATGGATGTTTGATAAGTATCCATAGGTTCCTCCCTCTGAATATTTACAACAGGAAAGTTCTTTGTTGACTTCACAGCATCCCAGCTACTGACAAACTGGTAGGCCACATATCTGATTTAATGGACTGTCCTCACTGGCTTGGTCATGCCATGGTTTATCTGCTTGTCCCCGCAGGTCAGTACATGATATTCTGAGTGTCTTTGTCAGTTTGTGCTGCCTTAACAAAGTACTGAGTGGCTTATCAACAACAGAAATGTACTTCTCACAGTTCTGGAGGCTGGAAATCCTAGATCGGGGACCAGCATGGTAGGTTCTGCTGACCACCTTCTTCCAGTTTGCAGGGGTCCAATTTCTTGTTGCATCTTCATGTGGCAGAAAAAGAGAGAGAGAAATCTCTCTTTTTATAAGGGGTCCTTTTTATAAGGGCACTAATCCCATTCACAAAGGCTCTACACTGATGACCTAATTACCTCCCAGAGGCCCCACCTCCACATTCCATCACATTGGGGATTAGATGTCAACTATGAATTTTGGGGGACACAAACCTTCAGTCCATAACATTGAGTGCATGTGGACAAGCACATAGATACACATGTATAAAATGCTATCTTTAATAGTAGTAATAATTATGTCCATAGTAACCACAGACACATTGTGAATTCCCTCTAAATGGCAGTCACTGCGCTAAGTATTTCACATGTGTTGTCTCCTTTAACACTTATTACAACTCTTTTGGTAGCTACTTTTGTTCTTCTTGTGTCCCAAATGAGGATGCTAAGGCTTCCAAGGTTAAGAAATTTATCCA
Source organism: Alouatta palliata (assembly GCA_004027835.1). Classification (NCBI taxonomy): domain Eukaryota; kingdom Metazoa; phylum Chordata; class Mammalia; order Primates; family Atelidae; genus Alouatta; species Alouatta palliata. The sequence continues at coordinate 2,454 of PVKV010028762.1, forward strand.
ATGTTTTATAGTTAAAAACTGACAGAAATAAGACCCAAATTTCAGCCTTAGAAATTCATTCACTAAGCCTCAATTTCTCAATGTAGGGAGGGGTTCATTAATAATAATAATAATAATAATAATATGTCTACATTTTTCCAGGCCCTGTTTGATATGTTTTGGATATTTTAACTGATTTAATCCTCAGTACTATAACTTCTACTTTACAGACAAAGGAATGTATGGTACAAAGTACAAAATAACTTGCCCAAGATTACACTGCAAGCAAATGGTGAAGATGGAATTCAAAACCAAGCATTTTGGCAGAGCGCGTGGCTCACGCCTGTAATCCCAGCACTTTGGGAGGCCGAAGTGGGTGGACCATCTGAGGTCAGGAATTCGAGACCACTCCAGTCAACATGGTGAAACCTCGTCTCTACTAAAAATACAAAAATTAGCTAGGCATGTTGGTGCATGCCTGTAATCCCAGCTATTCTGGAGGCTGAGGCAGGAGAATTGGTTGAACCTGGGAGACAGAAGTTGCAGTGAACCGAGATTGCAATCACACCACTGTACTCCAGACTGGGTGACAAAACGAGACTCCCTCTCAAAAACAAAACAAAACAAACAAACAAACAAACAAACAAATTCTTGTGTTTTCAATAAGTTTTAACCCGGGAGTTTTCAGAGGCTGCTAGGCTTATATACTACGTCTTTCCATGATAGCATCTGGTCATAGGGTTTTTTGTGTGTGAAGATTAAATGAGATAATGCATGTGAAAAGCTTAACATGGCCTCTGGCACATGGACAGTGTCAACATATGTTAGCTGTTATTGTCATAGTTATTCGAGATGAAACAGCCTGCCTGAGGCCACACTGTTAGTGACAAACTAGGGACATCAAAAGGTGAAATTCTCCACAATAATGTAATAAGCTGCATTTAGTTATGACTTAACAGACTAGGTGATCAAATTCCTTTCAGTGAGTAATATAAGTACCACAGAAAAGAGAGCTGTCCATGGCAGGCCTGGCGTGGTGGCTCAAAATGTTAAAACAGAGTCAACATTAAAATGGAAACACCAGATGATGGCAGATGGAGACTCCAGGCAGATGAACAAAGACCTAGATTCAGGTGTAATTCTTCCAGTCCCTAAATATGTTACCACAAGCAAATCGTTTGAAATCTCTGAATTATTGTGTTCATATGTATAAAATGCAAGAAATTATGTCTCTCTCTCACCTACAAGTATAAAATGACTTAATTTATGTGAAAGTGCTCTGAGTATACAATGGGAAAAGAGTTTTCTACTTCACTTCTCATACCCAAATAAATCCCAGAGGGATTAAAATATTAACGTTAAAAAATACAACCAAAAATTACTATGAAGACATACAGGAGAAAATTTATACAATTTTAGGATGAGGAGAAATTTCCTCAATGTGATGACAAAGGGAAAACATTTTATAAAAGTACTGAAGTTACCTCAGAAAAAAAAAAAGAGAGAAAATAGACTGGGCATGGTGGCTCATGCCTGTAATCTCAGCACTTTGGGAGGCCAAGGCAGGAGGATGATTTGAGCCCAGGAATTCAAGACCAGCCTAGGCAACACGACAAGATACTGTCTCTACAAAAAATACAAAAATTAGCTGGGCATGGTGGTGGGTGCCTGTGATCCCAGCTACTTGGGAGGCTAATGTAGGAGGCTCACCTGAGCCCAGGAGTTCTAGGCAGCAGTGAGCTGTGTTTGCATCATTGCACTCCAACCTGGGCAGCAGGGCAAGACCCTATCTCAAAACAAAAAAAAATGGGTGGGAGAAGGAGAAAATCACAGTGAATCTTTGTGAACTTGAGTTGTACAATAGTCTCTTAGATATGACACCAAAAGCACATGTGGAAAAAAGAAAAATTGGACCTTATCAAAATTACCAGCTTTGTGCTTCAAAAGGTACCATGAAGACAGTCAAAAAGACAACCAACACAGTGGAAGAAAACATTTGTGAATTGTAAGTTTGATAAGAGTCTAGTATCCAGAATATATAAAGAACTCTTACAAATTGACAATAAAAAGACAAACCACTTTAAAAGGGGCAAAGGGCTTGAATAGACATTAATCCAAATAAGGTATAGCATAGCTAAAATTAAAAAGCCAAGTAATAACAAATGTTGACAAAACTGTAGAGAAATTGGAACCCCTATCAATGCTGGTGGAATTGTAAAATAGAGCAGCCACTTTGGAAAACAATTTGGAAATTTGCAAAATGTTAAAACAGAGTTACTATATGACCCAGCAATTCTACTCCTAGTTATATACCCAAGAGAATTGAAATTATATATTGAAACAAAAACCTTTATGAAAACATTTATGGTAGACCAGGCATGGTGGCTCATGCTCATAGTTCCAGCACTTTGGGAGGCCAAGGCAGGTGTATCACTTGAGGTCAGGAGTTCAAGACCAGCCTGGTCAACATGGCGAAGCCCCATCTCTACTAAAAGTACACAACATTAGCTGAGCATGGTGGTGCGTGCCTGTAATCCCAGCTACTTGGGAGGCTAAAGCAGGAGAATCGCTTGAACCCGGGAGGTGGAGGCTGCAGTAAGCCAAGACTGTGCCACTAGTGCTCTAACCTGGGCAACAGAGTGAGACTCCATCTCAAAAAAAAAAAAAAAAAAAATTCACAGTAGCATTATTCACAATAGCCATAAGGTAGAAAAAACCCACAGGTCCATTTATTGATGAATGCATAAACAAAATATACATCTATACTGTAGAATATTATTTGGCAATAAAAAAGACTAAAGTACATATACATGTTGTAACATGGATGAAACTTGAAAACATTATGCTAAGTGAAAGATGCCAGTCACAAAAGGCCACATATTGTAGAATTCCTTTTATATAAAATGTCCAGAATAGGCAAATCCACAAAGATTTAATGAAGCATTAATCTTCCAGAGGATACGTGGAAGGAGAAACAGAGTGACTGCTTAAGCAGAGGAGTTTCATTTTGGTGTGATGAAAAGTTCTAAAACTAGATAGTAGTAACGGCTGCACAACTCTGTGAATACACCAAAAACCACTGAAATGGAATGTAAATTATAACCCAATAAAGTTATTGTTAAAAATGTACTGGAGTTTATCCCTGGAGAAACATAACTTTAGAAAGGCAAAAGTCATCATTTAAAAAGTAAAATATTTTTTACATGGTGGAGGAATAAACTGTATAATTAACCTTAATGTAGTGTTAATTTCTTCCATATATAAAGCACCTTTATAAGCCAATAAGAATGTATTAGTCAGTTCTCATGCTGCTAATAAAGACATGCCCAAGACTGGGTAATTCATAAAGGAAAGAGGTTTAATGGACTCACAGTTCCACATGGCTGGGGAGGCCTCACAATCATGGTGGAAGACAAAGGAGAAGCAAAGCCATGGCTTACATGGCAGCAGGCAATCCCTGGCAGTTACTGTAGGATCACTGTACAAAGAAGATCTCGGGCATAGTTATTTTTTAGTACATATATAATTTTTTAAAATGAGCCCTTATCTTCAGGGATTAGATCAATGTTGTTCAGACCTAAGACCTCTCCCAGTGGTGGAGGAAAAATCTCAAATAACTGGTTCAGCATTCTTTCAGTCCCCTACCCCACCCAACTGAGCTGTTGTTTTGAGTTATTCTAAAAAGACCCCACTTTCTTAATATCAAATGACATATTAACTTAGGAAACAGAAGTAAACTGGCATTGTGGACTCTATAATGACATCTTAAAGGTTAATATTATTCATCACTAAACTAATTAGGCTAACTGCCTTCTCAGAAATGTAGATTTGAATATGCTATAGATGTTGACAGTTTATTCCCACAGAGCTGATGCTGCCATTGGAGTTTAATCAGCAATTCCATGATGCCTTCAAATTCAACCTTCAAGTTCAGGCATTCTCTCTGTGCAAAAGCATCAAGCAGTGTTGCGGAATTTCAACCTTGCCCTCCCCAAGGGGTTTTCAGCTGACAGCATGGCCTAGTGGCAACAGTCCTGAGATAGAAGTTGAAGACCCAGCTCATTATTCCCAAAGTGCCCTTCTTTTAACAGCAGAATGAGAATCCCCCAGACTCACTTGGGGGAGCCTTGGAATCTGCATTTCCACAGGATGATTCTGATGTAAAAGCACTGATGATACTATTTTCTTTTTCCTGGGTCAGCTAAGATAAAATATATAATCTCTTACAGCTTGATTTGTGAGTCTCTGTGGTGGAATAATAATATCTGTGTCTCCTTTTCTTTTAGGAATATTAAAGAGACAATATTAGTGAATATATATTTAAAAGTAAAAACCTCAGAGTTTAAGAGAACAGCGTAATGCGGTAGTGAAATAACAGGTTAGCATTAGAAAAACCTGGATCTAGAAACCTACCGCCACCTGATCACTAAACTTGAGTCTCAATTTTTGTATCTGCAAAAAAGAGACTAATACCTACTGCACAGAGTTAGGTTAAAGGAGATAGTATGTGTAAAAGATTTGTCTTATGATTATTACATTGTAGCTGTTCAATAAAAAGTAGATATTACTGCGAATGAGAAGAGTGATAAATTAACTGGATTTATGCCAACTGAAAGTGATAAATAAAATGAAGTGGCCGGGCGCCGTGGCTCACGCCTATAATCCCAGCACTTTGGGAGGTCAAGGCGGGTGGATTACCTGAGTTCAACACCAGTCTGCCAACGTGACAAAACACCATGTCTACTAAAAATACAAAAAATTAGCCGGGCGTGGTAGTGGGCACCTATAATCCCAGCTCCTTGAGAGGCTGAGGCAAGAGTATTACTGGAACCGGGTGGTGGCAGAGGTGGGTTGGTGGAGGTTGCAGTGAGCTGAGATCGAGCCATTTCACTCCAACCTGGGCAGAAAGCAAAACTCTATCTCAAAAAAACAAACAAAAACAAAACAACAATGTTGTAAGAGCCACTGATATTATGGGAATGCTTGTTACTGCTGTATAACCTAGCTTTTCCTGACTGATAAAGATTTCAACTGATGGTATTTTGTTTTTAAATAATGGAACTACCAGGCACAGTTTTCTCTGTGAACTTTGGTCACAGTGGATATCAAACTCTTTAAGCAATCAGCCATCTGCAAGGATGCCAAGCACAGATCCTCTTGCTTAGAAATGTCACTTGCAGAGGCCAACATGAAATGCCTCTGTCAGGCATACACCTCCTGCTAGGTGTTAAGTTTCATATTAAAATATTCTGTTGCTATTATTTTCTAGCCATAATTTGTATCGAGGACGAGGTGTTCTTGAGACACCATAAGAGAAAGACTCTCTCAGCCACTTTTTTTTTTCGAGATGGAGTTTCACTCTTGTTGCCCAGGCTGGAATGCAATGACATGATCTCGGCTCACCACAACCTCCGCCTCCTGGGTTCAAACGATTCTCTTGCCTCATCCTCCCGAGTAGCTGGGATTACAGGTATGCACCACCATGCCTGGCTAATTTTATATTTTTAGTAGAGACGGGTTTCTCCATGTTAGTCAGAGTGGTCTCAAATTCCTGACCTCAGGTGATCTGCCCTCCTCGACCTCCCAAAGTGCTGGGATTACAGGCGTGAGCCATCACACCTGGCTGCCACTTTCAAAGATAGGCTGTCTGTTGCGATGCGTAGTCCCCTGACTGCATGCAAGCATGAGTCACTTCCCAGGGATTCCAGCCTCTCTAGAGGGCAGTCTGCCCAGCTCAGACCCATCACTGTTGCAATTGTGTGAGATACCAGCTGCCTGCCCCCCTCAGCCCACCTCCTGCTTGTTTACTGCACTGGAAGCTCTCCACCACTCCTCTCCGAGGCCTGGAGGATCCCCTGAGTGTTGTCAATGTCTGTCACAAATGAGGAGTTTGCATGGAAAGCTGCTGCTGAGCATGTGTCAGGAGAGAAGAGTAATGATAATGAGAGAAGCCAAAAGCCCGTAATTGTTACAGATCAGCACCACTTACAGAGGAAGGGTGGAGGGGTAGAAAAAACACATTTAGAGTATAAGAAACAAGAATTTGGATCCCAGCTGCACCTGCTCTACCAGTGATAATAATACCTGACATTTATTGAGCACGCATCATATATCATCTCATTAACTCTTCACAAAAAACATACGAGATAGTGTGATGGTTAACTTGATGCGTCAACTTGACTGGGCCCAGGGGTGCCTCATTAAACAATGTCTCTGGGTGTATCTCAGATGGTGTTTCCAGAAGAAATGAGCATTCTAATCAGGGGACTCAGTAAAAGAAATGACCCTCTCCAACATAAGGGGGCATCATCCAATCTGTTGAGGGCCTGAATAGAACAAAAAAGTAGAGGAAAAAGGAATGCACCCCTTGTTTGTCCCACCGGCCTGCCTGAGCTGGAACACTGGCCTTCTCCTGCCCTCTGACTAGATTCTCACCATTGGCCCCCTTGGTTCTCAGACGTTTGGGTTTAGACTGGGATTTCCACCACTGGCTTTCCTGGGTCTCCAGCTTCAGATCGTGGTACTTCTCAGCCTCCATAATCACATGAGCCAATTCCTCATAAGAAATCTCTTCATCTATGTGTATGAGTATACACATTTGCTCTGTTTCTCTGGAGAACATTGACTAATAAATCTATGTCTCACTACATCATTACTCTGGTTTTATAGATCAGGAGAACTGAAAAACAATGAGATGTACCACCGACAAAAATTTATTTTCAATCCTTCAAATGATAACTCTCCTTTTAAATTCTTATGATGGCCAAACCTTCTAAACATCTGCCAACTATATGCAGGAAGCTAGGAGTCTGAAATGTTTGAGTGATTAATTAATGCACAATCAAGGAAGAGTGGGTCTGCTGGAAAACACCTACAAAGCAGCACAGTGACATTTGCTAAAGGTGAGATGTAAGACAACAGTTTTCTATGCAATTGCACAGGACTGGACAGAAAGAAGGCTTCCTCATTTACAGGCCAAAGTGAATCTGTCAGTTTCCTCACTGGGTTACATGAACATTTTCTCAGATATTTTCCTCCAAAAGTGTTTTGTGTAGATAAAAGTAACTTAGATGCGACCAGGATACAGGTGGCTCACACCTGTAATCCCAGCATTTTGGGAGGCCAAGGCAGGTGGATCACTTGAGATCAGGAGCAGACTGACCAACGTGGTGAAACCTTGTCTCTACTAAAAATACCAAAAAAAAAAAAAAAAATTAGCTGGGCATGGTGGGCCTCTGTAATCCCATCTACTCAGGAGAGTGAGGCAGAAGAATTTCTTGAACCTGGGAGGCAGAGGATGCAGTGAGCCAAGATTGTGCCACTGCATTCCAGCCTGGGTAGAGAGCAAGAGTCCATCTCAAAAAAAAAAAAAAAGATGATTTTTATTATTATTATTATTCTATTTTTTAGTAGAGATGGAGTTTCACCATGTTGGTCAAGTTGGTCTTGAACTCTTGACCTCAGATGATCCACCCGCCTCAGCCTCCCAAAGTGCTGGGATTATAGGCATGAACCACTTCTCCTGGCCCATATTTTCCTTTTGCATAAAACACCAGTGCTATTGGATTAGGAACCCACTCTGCTAAAATATGACTTCCTGATCAATTACATCTGCAACTCCCCTGTTTCCAAATAGGTTCACATTTTGAGATACTAAGAGTCACGGCTTCAGCATATGAGTTGAGAGCTGGGACACAATTCAGCTCATTGAGAGCAAGAGTCCAACTCAAAAAAAAAAAAAAACAGTAACTTAGATGAGTCTAAATATCCCACCCCACCCACTACTGGAGTCCTTCCACAGTTCCTCAATATCCAAAGAAAAAGATCCATAACCTTTAACAAGAAATTAAAGGCTTCTCACAATCTTCCCCAAACCTACTTTTCTGGCCACTCTTTACCTTCCCCACTTGAACATATGTTAACCCTCTGTCACGCTATCTCACATCTGTTACCAGAGCATACCTTTACTGCCATGTCTCTGTTCATGCTGTTCTATCAGGTGCACTTTTTCTGCTCATTGTTGTCTGTCCAACATTACCTACATGTATTTGATACCTGTGGCTGCTGTAACGAAGTACCACACACCGGATGGCATACACAACAGAAACACATTGTCCCACAGTTCTGGAGGCTGGACGTCCAAGATCAAGATGTCAGCAGGATTGAGGGAAGGATCTGTTCCATGCCTCCCACCCAGCTTCTGGTGGTTTGCTGGTAACCTCTGGCATTCTTCCGTTTGTAGATATATCCCTGATTCCTGCCTTCGTGTTCATATGAAATTCTCCCTGTGTTTGTGTCTCCAAATTTTCCTTTTTCTTTTCTTTGGTACGGAGTTTTGCTCTTGTCATCCAGGCTGGAGTGCAATGGCGTGATCTTGGCTCACTGCAACCTCCGCCTCCTTCAAGTGATTCTCTTGCCTCAGCCTCCCAAGTAGCTGGGATTATAGGGGCTGGCCACCATGCCTAGCTATTTTTGTTTGTTTGTTTGTTTGTTTGGTATGTTTTAGTAGAGATGGAGTGTACCATATTGGTAAGGCTGGTCTCGAACTCATGACCTCAGGTGATCCAACCACCTTGACCTCCCAAAGTGCTGGGATTACAGGCATGAGCCACCATGCCTGGCCTAAATTATCCTTTTTCATAAAACATCAGTGCTATTGGATTACGAACCCACTCTGCTACAATAGGACTTCCTGACCAATTATATCTGCAACTATCCTGTTTCCAAATAGGTTCACATTTTGAGATACTGGGACACAATTCAGCCCATAACTTCGTGCCTCAGTTCTCACATCCAAGACTACTACTTCATTTTAAATGACTTCCAAATTCTTGGCGGTGGCTCACGCCTGTAATTCCAGCACTTTGGGAGATTGAGGCGGGCAGATCACTTGAGGTCAGGGATTCAAGCCCAGCCTGATCAATGAGGTGAAACCCCGTCTCTACTAAAAATACCTGGGCATGGTAGTGTGCGCCTGTAATCCCAGCTACTCAGGAGGCTGAGGCATGAGAATCACTTGAATTGGGAGGTGGAGGTTGCAGTGAGCCAAGATCTCACCACTGCACTCCAGCCTGGGTGACAGAGTAAGACTCCATCTCAAAAATGAGTGAAAAAATAAAATTGTCTCCAAATTCCAAGATGAAATATGCACTTTTCTCCTCTGAATCTGCAAGAGTCATTCACATAGAATGACTTTCGAATGCCTTCTGATATATAAAACACTTCTATTTTCCCTAATTATTCACCGAGTGTTTTTCCACTGAAGGTGGGACATATTTCTTATTCAGCTTCACATTCTCCTCAAGGATCGTTACTTTGCACACAGCTGGTGCCTTCACTGTGTTTGTGGAATAGAATTGTAATCACTTCTTTTAGTTTCTTCCTGCATAGTCACTTTTTCCTGCTTTGTTTTCTTGCCAATAAGCTGCAACCTGCAGCACCTCGAAGTGTGTTCTTGCCCTAACAGTGTGCATCCCCCCGGAGCGGGGCCAGGAGCTGGCATAAACAAATGCCTTCCTGAACACTGAAACTTAGCAGGCAGGAGCTACTGCGTTCCTGAACACTTCAGCTGACATTTTGGAAGCTTCAGCATATCCATGCAGACAACGTTTATCTCACACACACAAAAAGCCACTTGTTCCAGAATACCAGGCAGGTGTCTTATATAGATAGTTACACACATATTTTTAAATCCTCGATCTGCCAGCAGAAGGACACTAGATTTACTGTTGAGAATTTGACATTGTCCTCTTTAATCTGCCTAACCTGCCCCTGAAGACAGGAGGCTCTTCACATCCCTAGAAGCCAGTGTTAGGCAGCATAATCCAGGCTACGCTAGGTGGCATCACAGCCAACTGGGAAGTTTCTCTCTAGAAATGGGAACTGCAGAGGATCAGAGACTCTCACTTCTAACGATATTTCAGTATTCCTGAGCAAAGTAAGCACTTACTTAATCACAACATATCCACAACTATTAACAAACGTATGCTTTATGAACAAATTACAGCACGTGGTATAATACCTTGAAAGCAGTATGCAAATGCCTGCTAAAACTAGGATTTTTCAGATGATTAGTGATTTTTTAAATTATTATTATTATTATTATTTTGAGATGGAATCTCACTCTGTCACCCAGGCTGGAGTGTAGTGGCGCGATCTTGCTCACTGCAAACTCCACCTCCTAGGTTCAAGCCTCAGCCTCCTAAGTAGCTGGGATTACAGGCATATACCACCACACCTGGCTCATTTTTCTTTTTTTTTTTTTTTGTACTTTTAGTAGAGACAGGGTTTCACCATGTTGGCCAGGCTGGTTTTTAACTCCTAACCTCAAATGATCCACCTGCCTCGGCCTCCCAAAGTGCTGGGATTACAGGCATGAGCCACCATACCCGGCCTCAAAATTATTATTGAAATCAGGATAATCAGCATGTCTACCAACACCATCTGTATCTGTAACAAAACATCACACTGTACCCCAGTCACAATTACTATGTGTCAACTAAAAACAAAATAAAATACATTTTAAAATGAAAAATCTATACAGAAAAGAAGCTGGGCAACACCTTAATCAAGTAATCAAAATGTGAGGAAACATTGACCTAAGAGCAGGCAGAATAGTTCTTTGCAAGGAAAGTTATCCTTTGCAGTTTCCCATAAGAGGCAGACAGACATATACATCTCCTGTTATGATACCCGAGAAGAACATAGCAGCTCTCACGTAGCATTCCTGCCCAAAACACGCATAACGTGAAGCAAATTAGGAGGAAACATCACATGCATCCAAAATGATTACATTCTATAAAATAAATGGCCCTTATTCTTTTTTAAAAAATGCAAATATCTTGATAAAGAAAGGCTTAGGCACTGTTCCATATTAAAGGGAAGTAACTGCAAACACAACATGACTAAATGCAACACACGATCCTGGACTGAAGCTGTGCCAGGAACAGCACATTGACACCAAGGGTACTGAGACAGTTAGCAAAACTGGAATGAGGCTGTAGTTCAGATAAACACAACCTGAAGACACAGGGAACAAAGGGGTCTGAAATAAGCCATCTACTCTCAAATGGTTCAGAAAGAAATATGTATATGAAAAACATACGTAGAAAGGGATGCGGGACATGATAAAGCTGATGTGGTAAAATATTTAGTATTGATGATCCAGGTAAAGGGTACATGGGTTTTTTGTACTATTATTGCAACTTTCCTGTAAGTTTGAAATTATTTTAGAATGAAAATAAAAATATTTTAATAAATTAAAAAATTGTGGGGTTTTTTTGTTTGTTTGTTTTTGAGACAGAGTTTCATTCTTTTGCCCAGACTGGAGTAAAGTGGCACAATCTCAGCTCACTGCAACCTCCGCCCCCACCAGGTTCAAGCTATTCTCCTGCCTCAGCCTCCCGAGTAACTGGGATTACAGGCACCCACCACCATGCCCAATTAATTTTTGTAATTTTTGTAGAGACAGGATTTGGCCATGTTGGCCAGGCTGGTCTCGAACTCCTGACCTCAGATGATCCACCCACCTAGGCCTCCCGAAGTGCTAGGATTACAGGTGTGAGCCACCACGCCCTGCAAAAATTAGTGTTTAAAGATGAGAGACTGAGCCACTTTGAGATGACTCACCTTTTGCCATTTATTTCTTGCACATCAGTTACTATGTACCTCATCCAAGTTTGCCAGTGTGTTTGACTCTCTCCCCTCTATCCGCTCTTCTCAAAGATGTCCAAGAGCCAGCCTGGAGAATCTGATGCCATCTTCCTGCTACCCCAGCTGTCCCTGGCTGCTCTGTTTGTGCAAGAAGCTTGCAGTCAATAGAAGCTGTCAGTCACTGATTCTCATCTCGGACTGCACATTAGAATCACCTTGGGAGACCTTAAATGATGCTGATCTCTCAGACTCAGATTTTCTAACTTAATTAGTTGGGAAAAGGGCTCGTTGATATTTTTTAATTTCCTGGTGATTCTAATATTCAGCAAGTCTGAGAACCATTTAACTAATGTGTTCCCAGTGTTTATGAATGCGTAGGCCACAGACCTGCTACATCAGAATCATCTAAGAGGATGATTAAAAAGGCAAAATGCCTGGCCATGGTGGCTCACACCTGTAATCTCAACACTTTGGGAGGCAGAGGCAGAAATGGGAGGATCACTTGAACCCAGGAGTTCACAACCAGCCTGTGGAACATAGGGAGAACCCCATCTCTACAAAAAATCGGCAAGGTGTGGTGGCATGTGCCTATAGTTTCAGCTATGTGGGAGGCTTAGATGGGAGGACTGCTTGAACCCGGGAGTTTGAGGTTGCAGTGAGCTGTGATTACTCCACTGCACTCCAGCCTGGGCAACAAAGCAAGACCCTGTCTCTATCAATCAATCAATCAGTGTAAACCTTCCAGGTGTTATTCCAAATCTACCAAATCAGAATCCGTGGGACAGAGGTCCAGACATCTTTCCATACATTTCAATTGATTCCGAAAACTTAAAAATCATGATTCTGTTTGTTTTTGTTTTTGTTTTTGAGGGGAGACTCTCACTCTCTCACCCAGACTGTAGTGGCATGATCACAGCTCGCTGCAATCTCTACCTCCTGGGTTCAAGCAATTCTTGTGCCTCAGCCTCCCAAGTGGCTGGGACTACAGGTGTGTGCCGTAAGTCTGGCCAATTTTAGTATTTTTAGTAGAGACAGGTTTTTGCCATGTTTGCCAGGCAGGTCTCCAACTCCTGGCCTTAAATGATCCACCCGCCTCAGCTTCCCAAAGCACCGGGATTACAGGCATGAGCCACCATGCTCAGCTCAAAAATCACTGTTTTAAAACAGCAGTTTCCACATTTCTTTTGATAGGGCTCACTTTCTGTCACTCCAGGGCAAGTGATATGCCAGCCCAGCCCTTGATAGCACACACTGTTTTTTAGCCTACCCAACAGGCAATTCTAGTCCTTCCTTCCTTCCTCCTTCTTCCCTTCCTTCCTTCCTTCTTTCCCTCCCTCCTGCCTGCCTGCCTGCCTGCCTGCCTGCCTGCCTTCCTCTATAGCTGTTGGAAAAGCTCAACACTCCCTTTTGCAGGCTCCCTCACAGCTGTTAGGCCAATAGGACCCAACCTGGCTGGTCTTCAAAGGGGTAGTCTGCTAATGGGTCTGAAAATCCCTTGTTTCTTCATAAAAGGACTTTGCAAGCTCCATGTTCCCAGCTACCCTTTCCCCCTTCTTCCTGCCTTAAAACTGGCTGCAATGCCTTCTTCTGACCACGTAAGAGTGAGGATAGAGACAAAAGGCCAACACTCTAAGGCTGATGGAGTAGAAGAGCAGAAAATCCGGGATTTTTTACATCATTAAGAAGCCCACACATGCTTTCAGCATTTCTAACTGATAAAGCATTCCACCTTCCTCATTACCCATTCCAGAGAGAAATCACATTTAAAGAAGCATGACTCTGAAGTCTCTATTTTTCTTCCTTTTCAAACACTTAATATTGTCCAAGGATTAGTCTACAAAGCCTAACATACGAGCTCTTGTACCCAAGTCTCTACCTCCACCTCCACTTCACTCTGTCTAATCCTGGAAGCCTTTCATTCCACTTCCCACATTCTGCATCCCCCGGGCCCCCAACCCAGAAAGAACTGTCTCGCCCAGGTCCTCCTGCTCTACCATCTAGGTTCCTCGAGTTCTTCTATCCTCTCCCCAGTGCTTTCCCTTCTCTCCAGAGAGAACGCACCCTTCCCATTCTCTCTTAAGACAGAGAACGAAACACCCTTCCCATTCTCTCTTGTCACCCAGGCTAGAGTGCAATGGCACGATCTCGGCTTACCACAACCTCTGCCTCCCAGGTTCAAGCGATTCTCTTGCCTCAGCCCCCAGAGTAGCTGGGATTACAGACATGAGCCACCACGTCCGGCTAAATTTTTGTATTTTTTAGTAGAGACAGGGTTTCTCCGTGTTGGTCAGGCTGGTCTTGAACTCCCAACCTCAGGTGATATGCCCACCTCGGCCTCCCAGATTGCTGGGAACATGAAGGATTCTTAACTGTTCACAGAGAAAACCCAGTGTTTCAGAACACATAGACTCAGATGTTCTGGGACTGAAGGCTAAGGGGAGAGAGCGGTCGGCCGCTGCCCACACTCATCCACAAAACTTTAGCACATCCGTTCTCAAGCCAGGCTGCCCTTCCTAATAACCACTGGAGCTTTCCAAATTACAGATGCCAGAAATTCTGATTCAATAGATCTAGGTGAGACTCAGACATCTGTTTTTAAAAGCTTCCCAGATGATTGATGAGCAGTCAAGGCTGATAACCCCAGGCAGTGGAGGACAGCTGGAAAAACAACTCTCCATTGTCAACAGCAACTCTCAATTAAACAAGGAAATCTTGTCCTCTCCTCTCCACTTAAAGTCATTCTAACCATGACTAAGGTAATACCCAGTCCTCTGTTCACTGAGATTTCATTTCACCTAATCAGAAGGAACTTGCAACTTGACAGAAAATGTGGATTCCTTCCTTGATTCCCCTCGAATCTTTCTATCTCACATAAATACATTAGCACAAGGCAAGCATGGCCTAGTCTTTTAGTGTTTCTATAGCCAATCATATTATTTTTTTCAAACATTACTGCTGATAAATGACCCTGGCTGACAGTCATATTGAATCTTTACAATGAACAAATACTTCTTAAAGAGATTGAAATTTTTTAGACACATTCCAACATTTTCAGAACTTGACAAACATATAGATACCATGATTATGCAATGTAGTTCTGATTGTGTCTTCGGACAACATTTTACTTAGCATTGTAAGCTGATCTGTTTCCAAAAGAGAAAGAAAGAAAGAATCTTAGTCTGTTTTTTATTATGAAATTTAATTATTAAGGAAACTCCTTTACTTTTTAGAACTATTCTTAGGATCTCCAGATGCAAGATGAAATTATTGGTGAATGCCATCATGAGGTGATGGCAATGTGTCAAATGGAGAGAATGTGTTATTTTTAAAGGCTCTGAAAGAATTCAGTGAATTTTAATTATAAAGTCACAGAGCTGATATTTTATCACTTTCCAGCCCTTGTATGTCATTCCCTTGACAATGTTTTCCAACATTTCTCTTCCTCAGACTCCTGCTCTCTAAAACAAGGGTGATTATCCACATGGCTGCTAACCTCACAAGCTCTTTGAGACACTGAATATGTTAGAGAGTATAGCACATTAGAAGAAAACTACTAAATGAAAAGTATAATTTCCAAGCCGGGCGCGGTGGCTCACGCCTGTAATCCCAGCACTTTGGGAGGCCGAGGCGGGTGGATCACGAGGTCAAGAGATCGAGACCATCCTGGTCAACATGGTGAAACCCCGTCTCTACTAAAAATACAAAAATTAGCTGGGCATGGTGGCACGTGCCTGTAGTCCCAGCTACTCGAGAGGCTGAGGCAGAAGAATTGCTTGAACCCAGGAGGCGGAGGTTGCGGTGAGCCGAGATCGCGCCATTGCACTCCAGCCTGGGTAACAAGAGCGAAACTCCATCTCAAAAAAAAAAAAAAAAAAAAAGTATAATTTCCATAGCTAAAAGATGTTTGCCATTAGTACCGGTTATTAGCTCATCTATTTAAATGAAATGGCTTTCCAAAGAAACTGATCTTCCTTCATTGAATATGTTGGCCCTAATGAGATTGAGGCCTTGTAATTACCAGGAGAAAGAAAGATGATTTGAATTGATACTGTTCCATAAGGCTGTTCTTTTCATTTATTTCTCATGAATCATATGAACTACTGGGAGGTCTCATACCGGAGCTTTTCATTAAGGAACAGGTAATGCATTTAACTTTGATTTTGTGACTCAGTCTAGAGAACACTATGATCTGACCTCTGGGGTTTAGAAATAAACAAACCACTTTCACATCAGTGTTGGGATCATTCAGGAGGAGCTGGGAGACTTGTTTTATCCAGTACGCTCACACACACACACACACACACACACACACATGCACAATGCATTTTACAAAGGCAAAGAAAATAGTCACAGGAAGACCCTGGGAGTTGTCTGATAAAGAACAAGGCAGAGCACCCAATTGGATCTGGGGCCTGGAGGGTCATTCATTCTCTTCAATATAGCAGCTTCCAGGAGTGATTCACCACCTGCACTTGGGAGCAGAGATTTCCACTGGTTTGTTACGAGCAGTAGATCATCTATGACCTTGTGCACCCATGTTGTCATTTAAAGCACAATTAGATTCTAATTTCAGGGGGAGCCATTCTTAGGTCAGGCGGGGCTGGGGGCAAGGGATCTGTGTCTGCAGTTGGTAGGACAACGTAAGTATATCCCCTCACCCTCACAACTACCTTCTCTCCATCTCACAGTCTTGCTTTTTCTAACATGTTCTCATGGCCTTACCTATTCACATGTTACTCTTCAGAAATGTGCTGTGGAAAAAGAATCCACATTTGCAGAATATGCTAAGGAGAGCAAGAACAACTGTGTATTCTTGTCTTCCCCGGCTACGCTTCTGATTGTCATTCAAGGATTTTACGGGTTCACAAAATAATGTCTTTTCTGTTCTAAAGGAGAAACTTTGGGATGCATTCCCCAAAATGACTTTGTATAAACTCTTGGAACAAGCCAAGGCTGAAGCTATTTTGGCCCCGAAGTCTTGTCCTTTCCCAGAGGTTATTTCTTACCTCCACTTGGCATTCATTCTGTTGAAGGGGGCAGGTTTCGCTCATGACAAACAAGCACAAGCACAGAGCAGAAAATTACTATTTTGATTCGGAAACTGAATTTTGGAAGACGGTGAGGTAACTGTCAGGTAGCTTAAAGGAAAGTAACGACTGAGAGACAGTAGATTTTCAACTCCATTTTAAAACTTGATCTCAGGCATGGGCAATCCTCAAATTGGTTCCAACCAAGAAGATTTGTTTACTTGGCAGAAAAGTTAATGCGAAGGCTAGAAAGAATTTGAAAAAGAGTTTATAAGAAAGGAAAGTAAGGAGAAAGAGAAGTTGTACTACCCAAACTATCGAGTCAATGTTTAATGATTATTTTATGGGCTGCCCATCAAAGTTACTTAATATATATTTAAAAGAAAATGGGTCCAGATGAAGCCTCTTCATCAGCCATCCCAGAGGGAGGTCACTCTGGAAGTATCTCCTGCTGACCACGCCTCCATGAAGAGTGGGGAATAGCTCCTTTAAAAAAAAAAAAAATTAAAAAAAAAAAAGAAAGAAAGAAAATGAGAATGTCATTAGATACCTCCCTACCTAGTTGCAAAGAACATCAGGTACTTTGGAGTTTATTGAGAACTTTTGTGTGGAACTGAATGAACAAAGATGAGTTATGACTCAGTGACTAACTAAAGGAAATGAGTCATGGGGTGGTGTATTTGGCTGTTTGAGCTTCAGTGCCACACTCAGCCAATCTGACACTGTTTGTTGAAAATCGAGGAGTGAAGTTAGTGAATGCTATTTCTATGATTAAGATCTTTATTTTCCAACATAAAATACATTTCTCAACCCCATGACTTTGGATTCAAACTTACAGTGAAATTCATTCTCAAAAGCAAAGAGATTTTCTTGTTGTTAGATTTTATTCTTTTTTTGAGTAAACATCTGCATTGAAAATGGAACTTGTTAAAATTACAGGAAACTCATAAATAAAATGATATAATCTACAGTCTCTTGCCATGGGTCATGTAAATCCATATGTGTTAAAAATAAATCAAATTAACAATTTGAAAAAGCAATCATGGCCACTCCGCAGCAAGCAACATCATAAAATATACAACCGAGGGTCTAGAACATATTTAGTAATTTTATCTAATAAAGTGGAAAATGGAAGATGTTTCATCTTAGAGGAAAAAAATGATATTAAATTTCTGTTACATTTGGTCCTCTCATATCTATCCAGATTCTTGGATTCATATTCATGATGGATAAACACCTCTTTCTAAAGCCAACTGAGCCCAAGAGATAATAACATGTTCTCTAATTTTACTATTATTTTCTCTTTGTTTTTTATGGCTCTTTTCATCTGTTTATCTACATGACAAGCAAATAATAGAAATACGTCAAATTTCTGAGTTCTTATGGTATGACCTAGTTGTAAACTTGTTAGCTAGTCATACTAGTTTGTGAGACAACTGTTGAGTAGCCTCTGTTCATTTGTTCATTTGCTTCTTTTACCACCAAAACATAGGATGACATTTTCTACCAGGTTTAACTTGATTTTCATCCCAAGTTAGTCCAACTGGTGTACGCACAAAGCCGTAGCTGCATAGCCTAGGTATGACTGCAGCCAGGAACATCAGTGCCTCGCAGAGTCCAGCTGAGAAGAATGTTCCAGGGTGATTTGATAGTTTAGTCTGCTGAATTATCTGTCAGAAATTTTCAGAATGGAGGTTCAGGTGAGGGGTACTATTTATAAAGAGGAGACACCATCCGTGAGCAAGTATTGAATTCCATGATGAGGAAGCAACCCCAAAGCTGGCCAGGCGCAGTGGCTCACACCTGTAATACCAGCACTTTAGGGGGCTGAGGTGGGTGGATCACCTGAGATCAGGAGTTTAAGACCAGCCTGGCCAACATGGCAAAACCCCATCTCTACTAAAAATACAGAAATTAGCAGGGTGCAGTGGTTCACGCCTGTAGTCCCAGCTACTTGGGAGGCTGAGGCAAGAGAATATTTTGGCCGGGCACGGTGGCTCATGCCTATAATCCCAGCACTTTGGGAGGCTGAGGCGGGTGGATCATAAGGTCAAGAGATCGAGACCATCCTGGCCAACATGGTGAAACCCTGTCTCTAAAAAAAAAAAAAGAGAGAGAATATTTTGAACTCAGGAGGCGGAGGTTGCAATGAGCCGAGATCATGTCACTGCACTCCAGCCTGGGCAAGGTAGCAAGACTCTGTCTCAAAAAAAAAAAAAAAAAGGTAGAAATATTTAATAAAGATGCCTATTTCTAGTAGCAAGTAGTTATGGAATATTTACCATGTGCCAAATACATTGTCATTTAAGGCACCTTACATATTTTGACTCAATCTTCAACCACATGATGAGGGTACCATTATTATTTTATTTATTTATTCATTCATTCATTCATTCATTCATTTACTTTTGAGACAGAGTCTCACTCTGTCACCCAGGCTGGAGTGCAGTGGCACCATCTTGGCTCACTGCAACCTCCGCCTCCCAGGTTCAAGCAATTCTCCTGCCTCAGCCTCCCAAGTAACTGGGTGTGTGCCACCATGTCAGGCTAATTTTTGTATTGTTAGTGGAGACAGGTTTCACTGTGTCGGCCAGGCTGGTCTCAAACTCCCGACCTCAGGTGATCCACCTGCCTCCCCCTCCCAAAGTGCTGAAATTACAGGCATACTCACCACACCTAGCCTGAGGATATCATTATTATTATCTCCATATTAAGAATGAAGAGATTAAAACTCAGAGGTTAAGTAAATTGCCAATGTCACACAGCTGGTAAGTGGCGCTGCCAGTATTTAAAATCTAGTTCAGAGTCTGTGCTCTTAACCAGTATGTTGTACTGCCATTTACAGACTATCAAGGAACATTCTACTTATTGATGAAGTGTATTTCTAGAAATGGGGTCAGAAAACCTTGCAGTTAAAAGCACCACCTTTTTCTATAATCTCCCTGTAGTCAGCAGTTACTCCAGGTGGTGATCTTAATTGGAAAGGAACAATACAGACTTAAATTTAAACCAGAAGAAACTGACGAGTCAGCTGCTCAAGCAGAGGAATGGACAGCTACAGCAGTGAAATGAGACTCTATGGGCGGCATCAGATATATCAACTAGAAAAATTCAGGGCAGCAAGAATTAGAGACTGCCTGTCACAGAAACAAGTCTGTACTAGGCTCCTGACTCTAGATTGCTATTGCAACAAGCTATCTATACCAGATGATTTAGCAATTAATATAAATTGTCTCAGGTTGTTCAAAATATTTCATCTTATCTTCCCAATGACATAGTAACTTATCTGAAGTCTGAACTTGTATTGTCCTTGGATATCTTCCATCATATTCCCTCCACTGTTAAAATCAAAACTGGTGTTTAACACATTTATTGTTTATGAATTTGGTTTTCCATAATATTTGTTTCTTTTCTTTTTCTTTTCTTTTTTATTTTTTTTTATTTTTTATTTTTTTGTTGTTGAGACAGAGTATCTCTCTGTCACCCAGGCTGGAGTGCAATGGCGCGATCTCGGCTCACTGCAACCTGCAACCTCCACCTCCAGGTTCATGTGATTCAATTCTCTTGCCTCATCCTCCCAAGTAGCTGGGAATACAGGTGCCTGCCACCATGCCCAGCTAATTTTTTGTATTTTTAGTAGAGAAGGGGTTTCACTATGTTGGCCAGACTGGTCTTAATCTCTTGACCTTGTGATCCTCCCTCCCTGGCCTCCCGAAATGCTGGGATTGCAGGCGTGAGCCACCGAGCCCAGCCATTCTTTTCTTATATAACAATTAACGTACATAATCACGAAAGCAATATGCATTTTTTTTTTTTTTTTTTTTTGAGATGGAATCTTACCCTGTCACCCAGTTTGAGTGCAGTGTCATGATCTTGGCTCTTTGCAACCTCCGTCTCCCAGGTACAAGCGATTCTCCTGCCTCAGCCTCTGAGTAACTGGGATGGCAGGCACCCACCACCCCTGGCTAATAACAATATGCATTCTTGATAGCAATTTAAGAAATAAGTATTAAATTAGCAATTTAAGAAAAACTACGTACCCAAAAAAATTTTTCTATCACCATATTTATGCTTTGGTTTCTTTCGTCTCCCTCTCAGTATCTCTCAAGATTGTCATGAGATTTGAATGAGATAACACTCAAATATGCAGAACAGGAAGTGGCATTATCCAGTGTTCAATAAATGGAAGCTATTATTAAGGTAGTGATTACTGTTTTTATTTTATGTGAGTATTTGTGAAGGGAAGATTTCTAAAAGTAAAATTGTTCCTTAAAGAGTACGCACATTTTAAATTTTACCAGTAACTGACAAAGTACCCTCAAAACACCGATACCAATTTACATTCTTACATAGTAAAAGAAGCGCTTTCCCCACATCCAAATAGTAAATACTGTCAACATTTATGTTTTCACTAGTCTGGGTGAAACATGATAATTCAGTTTAATTTGCATTTCTATTTGTGAGTGAATTAGACATCTTTTTATGTTCATTATTATTAGACATTTGATGCAGTGGGATCTGTTCAGATCCTTCCATCATTTTCTGTATTGGGTTGTTTTCATTCTCTCACTGATTTGTAATAGCACCTTCTGTTTCATGGGTATTTATTCTCTGTCTCCTACTGCAAATATTTTCTCCAGTTTTCTCAAAGTCTTTTAAGTTTGTTCATGGAATATTTTATGACTCTAAACTTTTAAAAATTTTATGTATTCAAATACATCGACATTTCCCTCTATGGTTTCTGTATTTGGGGCTTTTCCTAGGAAGGTCTTCCCTATTTGAATATTTATAAAAACATTTCCCTATTGTTTTATTAATTAGCATACTGATTATACCTGGAGTGGATGTGTATGTGCCTGTGAGATAAAGCTCTGCATTTTTAATTTTGTGGCTCTCCATTTGTATTTATGACACTGGTCAAATTTTAGAGTTCTTCCTTTTGTTAAAATACAAAATGGTATACGTAATCCCAGAAATAATACTAGGAGCCAAAATCTGTATAAGATTCTACAAACAGACCGGGCATAATGGCTCACACCTGTTATCCCAGCACTTTGGGAGGCCAAGGTGGGCAGATCACTTGAGGACAGGAGTTCGAGGCCAACCTGGCCAACATGATGAAACCTTGTCTCTACTAAAAATACAAATATTATGGTGGCAACAAACCACCTTGCCATGAATGTACCTATGCAACAATCTTGCATGATCTGCACATGTACCCCAGAATCTAAAGTACAAGAAAAAAGAAAAAAAATACAAAAATTAACCAGATATGGTGGCAGGCTCCTGTAGTCCCAGCTACTGGAGAGGCCGAGGCATGAAAATCGCTTGAACTCGGGTGGCAGAAGTTGCAGTGAGCTGAGATCGCACCACTGTGCTCTAGGGGGATAGAGCAAGACTCTGTCTCCAAAAAGAGAGAGAG
>PVKV010028763.1:0-24543 GCA_004027835.1 Alouatta palliata
TCTTTGTCCCAGAAGATTACCCACCAGATGTCAGTCTGAGCTCTCCTTTATGAGGTGACTCGTTGGATATACGGGGGTCAGGGAGCTGCTTGAGGTGACAGTATTCTTTATAGAAGCTCAAATGCTGAGCTATGAGCTCCGTTGTTCTTTCAGAGTTGCTGGGCAGGTACGTTTAAGTCTGCTGCAGCAGAACTCATAACCCCCCCCCTTTTTTTTCCCCAGGTGCTCTGTCCTGGGGAGTTAGGGCTTTATTTATGAGTTTCCCTTGTGCTGCTGCCTTTTTCTCAGGACTGCCTTGCCCAGTGATGAGGCAGCCTACTCACTGCCTACAGAGGCTTTGCTGAGCTGATCTGGGCTCCGCCCAGCTGCCGTGTGAACTTCCCTGCAGTCCAGTTTATACCGGGGTAGTTAGAACTGCCTCTGCAATGGCGAACTACCTCAGTAATGGCGGACGCCCCTCCCCTACAGAGCTGGACCGTCCCGGGTTCAGCTGTGCTTGCTGTGAAACTCTCGATCCAGAGAGTTTCCAATGGCTGTTTTTTTGTGGGGGTGGGACCAGCCGAGCCTAATCACCTGGCTCCCTGCCTCAGCGCGTCTTTTTTAGTTGAATGATCGACTGTCTCCCAGGTGTTCCAGCTGCCTGTTGAAAAGGCGCCGGGATCTGTATGATTTCCCGTGCGGTGACCCACTGCGCCGGCTGAAACCGCGGGCGCTGGCGTTTTTTTGCCTGGGAAATCTCCTGGCCTGGCTGTCTGTTTCAGTCCCCTTTTTTAATCAAATGTATGGGTGGCTCTGCCTTCCCGGAGTTCCAATTGCCAGCTAAAATGGCACCCGGACCCACATATTTTGTATTGGGAACTGCTGTGCCGGGGCGCCGCTCCTAACAGCGGCGGCGAAAACGCCTGCGCAGGCGAAAACAGCCGAGCCGGCGAAAACAGCCGCGCTGGCCAAACCAGGTGCACTGGCGACCCGTGGGGCTCCTCCCCCTGGGAATCTCCTGGTCGGTGGGCAATAAAAATCCGTCTGGGAATGTGGCGTCCACTCACCCTCCACGCTTTCACTGGGAGCTGCAATCCTCAGCTGCTCCTAATCGGCCATCTTGGATCTCCCTCCCATCTATGACTTTTAAATGACCATCACTCATTCCCCTTTTCATTCACTCATTAAATATTTACTGGGCACCTATTGTGTGATATGTAGTATTGCAGGTATCAAAGACGTAGCAACAGACAGGCAAGGTTCTTGCCTTCATGCATGTTACACTCTAGTGGCAAAGGACAGACTAACAAATAAACCTGGGAGCCACAGCTCCCCAGTCTTTCATTCATTTTCTCAGGGTAGAGCTAACCTCACCATCCGACTCTAGGGCAGGGAGTGCCATGATCCACATCTGGCTAATTCCCCTGGCCATGAGCATTGGTCTGTAGATGAGTGAGTGATATATTTAGGTCCAATGAATATCAATGCCAGAACTTTCGCAGGGAATAAGCTTGCTTTCTTTCTGTTTCTTTTTTCTACCTCAAGCTGGTAGAATTGCAACTTGAAGCTTCTAGAGATTAACTTGCTATAATACAGCATTGCTCTGCCTGAAAAGAGTGCTCACAGAGGAAAGAAAGAAATTAAAAGAGAGGTGGAGAATCCTTATGACCATGTTTAAACACCTGGATCTAGCTATGCCTGAAGTCAATATTGTCCTAAGACTTTTCATGTACATGAGTCAGTAATACATATTTGCTTAAACCGGTTGAAGCTGAGCTTCTGCCATTTGCAGTCCTAAACACCACGTTACAGTTCTGACTACCAGCTAGGTAATTAGCATGCTTAATTGAGAAGCCACGTTCTGATGATTGGTATTCATTCTCAATGATGGTAGCAATGTTACTTGGGTTAAGAAAATCACAGAAATTGCGAATAGGGATTATAAGATCTAGGATGTTCATTTCACAGATGGAGGACTTGAATGTGTAATGGATTGAGGATTTTGTTCTGAGCCTAGATTTTTAGAAGCCAGTTTTGATGACACCCAAGACAGTGATGCTCACAAGCCCCCTCGTGGTTCTTATCCCCTGTTGAATTTAGAAGCTGCTGCTGGCAGGGCATGGTGGTGCACACCTGTAATCCCAGCAATTTAGGAGGCCAAGGTGAGTGGATTGGTTAAGCTCAGAAGTTCAAGACCAGCCTGGGCAACATGGTAGAACCCCATCTCTACCAAAAAGTACAAATATTGGCCAGGTGTGGTGGTGTGCACCTACAGTCCCACCTATTTGGAAGGTTGAGGCAGGAGGATCGCTTGAGCCAGGAGGTCAAGGTTGCAATGAGCTGTGGTAACACCCTGCACTCCAGTCTAGGCAAAAAGTGAGACCCTGTCTCAAAAAAAAAATAAAAAAAATTCAAAACTTAGAATCTGCTTCTACCTTTTAATAGTTTTTTCCATGTGAGGATATTCTGGAAATTTGGAAGTTTTAGAATGTTTTAAGATGAGAAATGAGCACATCTCTCCGATAGAATCAGATTTTTTTTTTTTCAAAAGAGAAATTGCAGGGTGGTTCCCTAAGCTACTTTTCTTAGCAGCCTCAGAAATCATGAGACATGAGATTGTATTTTAGGATCATCTAAGTAAACTTCCATTTCTCCCTCTCCCGCCTCCTTTTTCTAATCTGAGGGGATAGATCGTGAGTCCTTCAATCTCTGTGAAATGCTTTTCACTTTGGATGTCATTTTAAATATGAATTTACCCTGAATCCTAGAAGCTTTATTTCATTTTGCACCTTTTCCTGTAGCCTGGGAATTAAATTTTGTCTTGGTGCTGCAATTTCTAGATTCTGTTCTTCATGTATGGTATTGTAGACAAAACGTGCTCAGACGTTATCCTCATTTGCAGAGGAGACTAAAGAGAACAGAAAAGATGTAAAGACTGTTATAATTGAAATTGCAGTGTTTTAAAGCAAATCTCATTTTACTTGCCTGGTTTTCTTGTAATCCACTGGAATCCATCATAAAAAGCTTATTACTGCTTGTGGGGATGTTTTATCAGGCACCTGCAAAGGACTGGGGTCATCGGTGCAGGAAATGAAATGCATAATAACACAAATACAGTTAAGCTTCTGGGTCATTTGTGGTGTTGAGGAACTGTCTAGTTTCTTTTATCACAGAGGAATGCCACCCAGGAGCAATTAGACACTTTCCTTTTCCTTCTCTTTTCCCATTTGGACGGAGGAAGGAGGACAAGTGCGTCATTGTGCCTGAAGTGAAGCCCCTATATACCCAATAACATGTTTTGTTTTTCACAGTTGAACTATGCCTGTAAATATCACATTCTGACCAAGGTAGACCCCATCCAGGTCCCTTTGGGCAGGTTTTAGCCTCCACGGTAGCAGCCAAGGGTAGAGAAAGAACTGGGGATGCCACTTACGCAATCGTTAGCCATCTAGGCAGCTTATTAAAGCTATCAAAAGACTGAGTGCTTTCCTCCAGGCTAGAAGCACCTCCAGCCAGCTGGAGACAGGGGGGCAGATGAGGTCAGGTGAATTGCCTCTTTGCCCAGAGTATGTGTTGGAGGTAACTTACTGAAGGGGCAACATTAAGAACCCTCAAGGCCAGAACAACTCCTTAGTTGCACCATGACTCTGCCCCATAGGGTCTTACTCTGTGTTTTCTACTCAAATTTCTTCCTCAAATTTAACCTAAAGAACCTCTGAAGTGGAGTTTCCCAAACCATGTTTCCACTGTCCCATAACACCTGTTGATGTGTTTCAATACATTTTCCTAGTGATGTCACCAGCTTCAGAAGATGCCCGTTACTGGGGCCTTAGGAGGGACTCTCCCACACGGAGACTCCACCCCGTCTACATACTCAGTGTATGTGTTTGTTCCTGTGGGGGAAGGAGGGTCAAAACTCTGTCCTGCTGATCTCAATGTGCCATGGTTTATCTCCGCTGGTAGGACACCACACGTCTATGACTGATACACAGAGAATAGCTGAAGCATACTTTATCTCACGTTCATGGTTTTCATTTGCTGTCGTTATCACTGATCCTGTTACCCTCCTTCAACAAGGTTCTGTTCCGAATAACGCCACCCCTCACCTCTTCTCCTCCTTCCGGGGATGTTGATTTTACAAATGCAAAGACCATGTGAATCTTAAACATTCTACTATGTGCTTTTATTGTGTTATGTGTTTTATGATGGTAAATTAAGTACAATCTTATGCATATGATTGTTTTTTAGTATTGATTGTCTCTTCCACTGGAAGATAAAGTTCACAGAGCAACAATGTTATTACCCTTCTTCTCTTCCTATGCTAGTTCCAGCTCTCAGAATATTACAGAGCACACGATAGGCAATCCTTCTACATTTCTAAAGGAATGAAGTCAAGCCGGCACTTTCCCCTATTTGGACAGGCATATTATTCCAAGGTAGAGTAACAGAAGGAGCTGCCAGAGAAGGAGAGAAATGAAGTGATTCCCTGGGGGAGCAGGGATGAGAAGGGAAAGAGCCCTGCCCGCTTGGAGTTCTGAATTTTAGTTGTTTTTGGAGTGCCCTATGTCCCCACCTTAGATTCCTTAATGTAATTCTGTATCCTTATGTTAGATTTCTTCAACTTTACATAGAATTCTCTTACTTGCAACCAGAGAGCCTTAACTGATGAAAACATACAGGAAGATCTTAATGGAGACATTGACCTACACCAAGCAGAGTATTTTATTTGCCCCAAAGCGTATTTGGATATTATGCATATATCCAAAACTCTGCGTCCTGACCAGGTTAAGCAGTAGAGAGTTCTGAGAAGGAAAAACATTTCGGAAATTACAATTAGCATTGTTTCTAGTCATCAAGATTTTGGACAGGCACATGCCTATAATCCCAGAACTTTAGGAGGCCAAGGTGGGTGGATCACCTGAGGCCAAGAGTTCAAAACCAGCCTGGCCAACCTGATGAAACCCTGTATCTACTAAAAATACAAAAATTAACTGGGTGTGGTGGTACATGCCTGTAACCCCAGCTACTTGGGAGACTGAGGCAGGAAAATCACTTGTACCCAAGAGGCAGAGGCAGAGGTTGCAGTGAGCTGGGGTTGTGCCACTGCACTCCAGCCTGGGTGACAGAGTGAGACTCCATCTCAAAAAAAAAAAAAAAAAAGCTATACCCTTGCATTTATTCATTCTGACAGTGCTTGGAGATATCTATCCCACTGAGAAGTCATTGAAAACATTTCAAAACATTTCATTACTAAGCTTCCCGTGTACTGTTTACTCTCTGGGTTCACATGAGAATGTGACCCATGGAGGAATGACGCTAGTGTGATTTTTTTTTTTTTCCTATTTAATTTGCACTCCTCAAAGAAGAAAAACAACAACCAAAGCTGGGAAGTGTGTCAGTATTCTGTGGCTGTATAAAGGGAAATAAAATCAGGTTGGGCGTGGTAGCTTATGCCTTTAATCACAGCACTTTGGAGGCAAGGTGAGTGGATCGCTTGAGCCCAGGAGTTCAAGACCAGCCTGGGCAACACGGTGAAACCACATCGCTACTAAAAATATAAAAAATTAGCTGGCCATGGTGGTGTGCACCTGTAGTCGCAGCTACTTGGGAAGCTGAGGTAAGAGAAGTCCTTAAGTCGGGGAGTGGAGGCTGTAGTGAGCGTGATCGTACCGCTGTACTCCAGCCTTGACAACAGAGCATGACCCTGTCTCAGATAAAGTAAAATAAAATAAGGATTCAAGTAACAGGATTGCTGGAATAAGTTTTTCGAAGCCAGTGAACAACTCGTTTCTGCTTTAGGCCCTAGATAAACATTTGCTGTTTCCAGATCAGATGCGAGTTTAGTGAAGAGAATGATGAGAGAGGTTAAAGGAGGAAGCAGCCATGTGCCTGCACCCCGAGGCCAGCAGCAGAAGCCCACACACTCCTGGGGCCGAAGGGATAGAGGAGGGAACAACGTTACTGTGCTCAGGAAGAGGTGGAGTCGCAGAGGAGGGGCCACTTAGCACAAGTTAGAGTTTCAGAGGAATTCAGAGGAATGCAGGCACCGGCAGCAACATGTTTTTTATTTTTGTTTTTAATTTATTTTTGAGACACAATCTTGCTCTGTTGCCCAGGTTGGAGTGCAGTTGTTTCCTCTCGACTCACTGCAACCTCCACCTCCCGGGTCCAAGCGATTCTCTGCCTTCAACCTCCCACGTAGCTGGGATAACAGGTGCTCACCACCACGCCTTGCTAATTTTTGTATTTTTAGTGGAGATGGCGTTTCATCATGTGGGCCAGGCTGGTCTCCAACTCCTGACCTCAGGTGACTGGCCCGTCTCAGCCTCACAAAGTGCTGGGATTACAGGCGTGAGCTGCCACGCCCGGCCAGCAATATGGTACAAAGCAGAGACACAAGACGGAAACTCCAAGCCCATCCAGCCCTCAGTTCTCCTGCCAGAAACTCCCATTTGTGGAGTCCAGTTGGAGCTGGAGGCCCAAGCCTGCCCATTGGTGGGACCCAGCCGTGTCTTCCGTATGGGTCACTCCTTGGGTGCAAAGAGGACAGAGGTGGAGCCTCAGTGAGGGCAGCCCAGGGTGAATAGTGAGCACGAGGGATTGTCAGTCATCTTCTGCAGCTCAGGTTCGATCCGTAGGTCGTGTTCACTCTGAAAAAGGCACTCAAGCCTTTTGCCTTTTTATTTCCCTCTCCTGGTGGCTGTTGCTTGTTTGCTGTTGTTGGTGTTTTGTTTTTAAATGTAAGCTGCAATAGGGAAATACAATTATATTGTTACTACTAAAACACATATTTCTCTTTCCTTTCATGTGAGTATTTCCTGTGTCAACTAGCTATTACCGTCTCTGGAATATTTCCGAAATCCATCCTTACCTTGATCATGATTCATCCTGAGTCACTTCCCACGTTGAATATTGTGACTTCCTCCTTTATGATTTTCTTAAGCCCTCACTCTTTGGACATCAGGGGTCACGGCTGAGTCCGCCAAACATTTCTTTCTTCACCAAGCCAACCTCGTCATCACTGGTGATAGATATCTTGCCTGTTACTCCCTAAACCATCCTGGAATGGCTCTTCTGCTTTTCAAGATTCCCCACCAAGGTGCTTCGCCATTTCTGTGAGTGTGCATATACCTGAAAATTCACCCTGCTGTACATCTTCTGCATACTTCTGTCTCAGCTCTCATTCTTAAATAGCTTAGTATGCTTTTAAATAATTGTGCAGGTATTCACTCAGTAAATTCATTCAAGAAAGTACTCATTGTATGTAATATTATCTCTAGTATGCACTGTGAGAAATAGTAAAATGAAAGAAACCGCTCAATACCTTCATTAACGCAGCCTGCAAACAAATCTCTACCCACCACAAAAAAGAGTGTGGTGTCCTCTTTGTGTTCATACCAAGTTTCCAAGCCCCCTAACTTACTGAGTTTGCTATTTATTTTATAACAAACTTGCAAAAAAACAAAACTGAATCTCCTCATGACTTTGGAATTACTTTGTCGGACATTTATGGAGAGACCATGGTTTTAATCCTACAGCGGAGTGGGTCACACCTGGAACCCAGCCCTCCCTCCAGGAACCTGAAATAGTGCCTCTCTTCAGGCAGTGATAAAGCGAGCCATCCATCTATCTGTCTATCTATGTATCTATCTATCTATCATGAAACACAGTGAGACCTGGCACTCCCTCCTGTCAAAGCCCTCAGCACTCCCCATTGTTTCAGGCTGGTGAAATACCCATTGCTTCCAGTTGGTTCTCTCCCAGTGTTAGAAGGGAGTGGTGGGAGCAGCTCAGGGATGAAGGGAGGTGACACAGGTCACCTTCTGTCCGCTCACTCATGCCATCTCTCTGTACCCGCCAGTGGGAGTGGCCTTGTCTAGCTCATGCTTTCAGCAGGTTGCTCCTGTTGCCCAGGATAGCTTATGGCAAACACTCCTGGAATGTGTGAATGTATGGGGTTATGGCTCCTAGTAAAATCCCATCCACTTGTGACCCTCTGAATGTAAAACAGAGGTGCTTGAGAACTGACCTCTCCTTTCCGTCTGACATCACTGGGAGGTCTCCAGTGTCCACCTGGGCCAGGTGTGTGCAGGGCGAGCAGGAAGACCTGGCGTAGCTGCTGACAGCCCTACACTGCACCTCCTTTTGCCCATAAGTATGGGTTGTTTATATCCTTGAAATTATGAATAAGGCTTAACGTTGGCTTTGATCTCATTTGTGTGAATCTAACAGATGATGATCCACGCTTTTGTATTATCTTAAGGCTAAACTCCTTCCCCTTTTGTAAAGGTAAGAAGGCTTTTCAGAATATGACCAGGGCCGACCTCTGCCGACTCCCTTCTGTTTTTCCCTATCAGCAGCCGATGGTTCTGGATAGGGAGCCTCTTGCCAGCCCTAACTCACCGGGCTTCCCTCAACACTGAGTGTCCGTGTCTGCTCGCTGCTCATTTGCTCAACTGTGATTGATGTTTTAAGCATCTGCCATGTACTATCGCTGCTGTAGACACTGGCATTCACTACCAAGTACAGAGGATCCCGCAGAGGCCAGGATGGTGGCAGCTGAGAGGGAGAGAGAGAGGCAGGAAAAGAGGGCAGAGAGCTAGGCAAGAATTGGATCACATGGGACTCCAAGGCCAGGACGAGGACTTCTGACTTTATTCATTTGTAGGAGGATATGGGAACTTTCGGAGGAGGGACATGTCATGGTCCATTCTCTTTTTTTTCAGGGAGATGGTAATTATTGTAGAGGAGTATCAAAGACCAGCAGAGGCAGAGGAATAGAAATAGGGGCAATGCCAATGATCAAAGCTGAAAAATCTATTATATATAAGCCGATTTACACTGCTTTGTACATTTCTTAATATGTAAATGTTGTAACATTTACATATCCTGTCAACACGGCAGGCATATGCTTGTAATGTTAAGAAAATTGGATGCATGAGTAATGCCAGCAATAAAAAGCATGCCCACAGGTGGCCTCGGTGTTCCACGCAGCATGTTTCTGGGAAGAAGCTCATTGTAGCAGCAGCAGTGCATGTGTTAGAGCCAGAGATTGTATGATCCTGCCACTTGACCTTAGGCACACCGCTTAAGTCCTCTGCTCCTTATTTCCCCATAAACCAAACAAGAGGACACTAAAGAAACACCAATTGCTCGCCCTTGTTTCCACCCAGAGAGAGGCACACGGGAAGCGCAGCCCTCTAACAGACTTGGTAGCTGACTCAAGTTTCTGCAGAAATGCCTGACCCATGGAGATGTACGTCTTCAGTGTCCTTTCCACTCCACAGTCATGTGAGGCAAGCATGGTGGATGAGCACGTGCTCGTGGATGCTAACTTTTCACCAGGCAGAACTCCTGAGCTCCTCGTTTGCTCAGTTTTGCATCTGCCTTCCTGGATGGTGTAAGCAAACGAGGATGCCCGTGTCCAGCTGTACTTGAAGGTAAACTTGTGCCTTTCAATTCCAGCTTTTTGAACCAATATATTCTCTCTCTCTCTCTCTCTCTCTCTCTCTCTCTCATTTCATTGTCTCTCTTGCTGTTAATCTTAAGATTCTGTAACTAACAACTAAAGAATCCAAAAAGTGCAGCTGGGTACATCTCCTCGTTTGCTTCCACCTTCCTAGATGGTGGATGGGGACACAGAAGGGAAGAAGCTTAGAATGCCCGTTTGACAATATACCTACATGTAACAATACACCCAGCCCTAACCACAGCACAGCACAGCACGGCACAGCACAGTCAGAGCTTCGAATTCCTGATTCTTTCCTCTCTTTCTCAATTTCCTGCAAACCCAGGCAGAGAATTGGGATTGTGTATCGATCCCCAAACACGTCAACAAAGCAGTGTGGTTGTGAAGAATTGATGGTCTGAAGGAAGCCTGCCTGGTTTGTTTCCCAGGTTAAAGGGTGTCTCAGCCCCAGCTTCCTCTAGGACTACCTTCCTCCTGCGTGCGGTGAGGACGCAGTAAGATGATAGGTGCACTGTCTTGTGCTTAGATTCAAACCTAGCACATGCTAGCCAGTCAGTCTACGGCAGCTGGTACTGTGTGTGTCAAAAACCAATACATGCATACATATAGCTGTATTAATATAATGCGTATTTGTTTACAACATTTGTTTATTTATTCTATTTACTATACAGGATATCTACAAGAATAAACAGTAACTGGTTACGGTACTGATTCTGAAGAAGAAAACTGGGAAGTGAGGTTTCTCTAGACTTACTTTTAGTGGGACACCAGTTTGCTGTGTTTGGATGTTTTAGTAATGTATTTGTATTACTAACCACATAAATCACTTAGAATAATACCGGGCATGTAGCAAGTGCCTCAGAAATGTGAACTAATATCGTTTTCAATGCTGTCTTAGATATTAAAGTGGATCGTATTAATTGTGATGAGTTAATAGACTCTCAATCATGGTAGCTAAAAGAAAGAATTTTTCCATTAACTGTTGGATTATATTTTTGGATTCTTTGGTTGTTAGTTACAGAATCTTAAACAAGGTGAGGAGAGGGAGAGAGACATGAAGCTAGAGAGAGAGAGAGAGAGAGAGAGAGAGAATGTATTGGCTCAAGAAGCCAGAAACGACAGTCACATGTTTACCTTCAAGTACAGCTGGATACAGGGGCACAGGTGCTTTAGGAGGGCATGGGTTCCCTACCTCCAGGCTGAGAATTCCTCCTGTTAGCTTAATTATTCTCAGGAGGTTCTGCGGGGTAACTTGGCACTCTATCGATAACAGTAGTTTCGGGAAAAGAGGGGTTA
Source organism: Alouatta palliata (assembly GCA_004027835.1). NCBI lineage: Eukaryota > Metazoa > Chordata > Mammalia > Primates > Atelidae > Alouatta > Alouatta palliata. The sequence continues at coordinate 10,745 of PVKV010028763.1, forward strand.
GCTATTCAGCAGCAATCCCAGCAGAAGTTCCCGGTGTGCGTCTCCCTGAGCTGGCTTGGATCATGTGCCTCCCCCAACCCCCACCTTAGAGTACAGAAAGCCTTGGTTGCCTGTGCTTTGTGCATGGATAGACTTTAGTGACTTGAGGGTAAAGCAGTCTCACATGACTCCAAGGAGTGTAAAAGAGAAACTCCCCACTTGCCGATAGATAGATAGATAGATAGATAGATAGATAGATAGATAGATAGATGATAGATAGATAGATAATACTGTCATCAGATGAAAGGGTGAAAATCAACCAGGAGCATGACCAGAGTCAACTTTTGACAGCATGTATACTGTGTTTCCTCCAGTCTTTTGAGAAAACAGAACTTCTAATGAGCAAAGCAGCAAAAATGAAATTATGAGATGTTATTAGGCAGTGCCACTCGGGTGGAGTATGCGATGTGATTTGGAGAATGGGGGCTACACGTAGTTATATTTTGTGCACCAGTTGTCATGCTATTAGAGTGTATTTAACCATATGATGTATAATTAGATGTTCTCTACTATATATTTAAGTATACCTATGTTCCATCACTTTATAGACAAATTTCTTTCTTGATTTCATTGCTTTGTACTGAAAATCTCTCCCATGTTTCCTTAAAATAAAAATTAATTGCTTTTCAGCAAACTCTGTGAGCAAAATGACGTGTCCCCCAGGAAGTATTTCCTAGTCAGTCAGTTTCCAAGTACTGCATTTGTAACCAAAACTATTTGTAATTGGCTTGAAACTGACATTTGCTAATTTTCTGTTCTAATTTTAACAGAAAAAAAAAAAAGGTAAAGAGAAGACACTAAAACTAAATCCAGGAAGTTTGTCAAGCTGACATTCTTTTAGGCCTTACTAATTCTTAGGGAACACAAGCTGCATTAATAAACAAATCCAAATTCATAATGCCACTTGACCAAGTAAAGTTTCTTTCTAACTCACGTAAGATCGAAACAAGTGTTCTTTCTAGATATAGCTTTCCAATAAGCAGAGTTTTTATTTTATTTCATTTTATTTTTTATTTTTGAGACAGAGTCTCACTCTGTTGCCCAGGCTGGAGTGCAGTGGCATGATGTCAGTTCACTGCAGCCTCCACCTCCTGAGTTCAAGTGACTCTCCTGCCTCAGCCTCCTGAGTAGCTGGGATTCCAGGCATGTCCCACCACACCCGGCTAATTTTCTATTTTTAGTAGAGATGGGGTTTTGCCATGTTGGCCAGGCTGGTCTCAAACTCCTGGCCTGAAGTGATCTGCCTGCCTTGGCCTCCCAAAGCACTGGGATTACAGGCATGAGCCACAGCACAACACCTGGCCCCAATAAGCAAAGATTTAAAAACCCAGGCTCCTTCAAGATTGTGGAATCTCCTCTTTAAATGCTGGTTTCATTGTCTTCAATGTATGGTTTCCATGGTTACCTGAGTGACCACATCAAATGAATGGCTAGGAGACAGCGGAGAGGACCAGTGAGCGGTTAGTTGGCACCAGCTGGATGTGGGAGCACGGCTTCCCTCCCACTCCATCTGCCATCCGCAGACCTCAGTCCTGTGGCCGCCTCTACCGCAAGGGTGGCTGGAAACAGAAGTTTAGCTCTGGGCCACAGCAAAAGAAAATGGTTTTTGGTGAACAGCCAAATAGTGTCGATAACATAAATATCATAAAATCAGTGGGGTTTTCTTGTTTGTTGCCGAGGGCCTTTTATGGAACTGTGCATACGGGCCGTGCAGAAAGAGCCTCCATGGGTGCATGAGTGAACCACATGTTCGCTGGAGACTTTTAAGTGTTCGTCATGAATTATTGCATGCGACGCTCACAAACTCCATGCAAGTAAGCCTAAGCAGGTGATGGCACCTGAAGGGAAAATTCAGTCTCCAGAGGCTCCATTGTACCAAGTCATACACCTGGTACGTTTAGAGTTGGGGCCCCATATGTTTGCCCAGATTCCAGTGTTCAAAAACTGCCATAAAATTGGTGTCATTAAATTACTAAGAAATCCTTGGGAACCAGCAGGTGTCACACACCCACACTCCCGGTCAGAGTCAAGGGGAGGCAGGAAATGGAAATGAGTGAAAACACTGGATGTGAAGCTGCAGGGAGGACGGAGTTCTGACCAACAGGGACGGACTAAAGAGGCTGCCGAAACTCACATCCGCCAGCTGTTGCTACTGGGGACTGAGGTCTTGGGTCACCAGAATTCCTTCATGAAAAAGAAGAAATTCCAATGCTCAGGTGAAATTTTTAAATATTTACAACATCATCAAGGCCAGACAAGACACATCTGTGGGTTATTGGTTTGCAACGTTTAGCTCAGAGACTGAAGAACTGATTTTGACATGTGTTAGAAACACGGACATCTGAACCACATAGTTTGGCAAATATTATCAAGTGCACTGAGATGGATGTAGAAGGGGTTTTGGTTTTTTTGTTTTTGTTTTTGTTTGTTAGTTTTGAGTAGTGTATGCAGTAGCCTGGTACTAGAAAAAAAAATTTTAAGTCCAGTAATATGAAATTGACTAAATGAACTACAGTAGCTACATTTAACAGAATATAATGTGTCCATTAGATGTGATGACAAAGATTTGGAAAGATGCCTTGGATATATGGTTAAGCCCAAAGCATTTTAATAAAGAGCACCCTCATTCTAATGCCACGGGGCATATAGATTTAGTCTCTGTCCCCAAGGGTCTCTGGCTGGCTGGACAATTTCTCCCTCTCATCCTCTCTGTTATTGACAGATGTATAGTGAACAGGAGAGCTTAGTCTCTTTTCTTATATCAGTAGGTGAATCAGTTGTCTGGAAAATTATTGTATTATGGCTAGAAAAGACTTTAGAAGAATCTGTACCAAAATATTAGTGTAATTATGTCTGAATGGTAGGATTATATAATAATGATTTTAAAAATCCACTTGCCGGCTGGGCACGGTGGCTCACGCCTGTAATCCCAGCACTTTGGGAGGCCGAGACAGATGGATCATGATGTCAAGAGATTGAGACCATCCTGGTCAACATGGTGAAACCCCGTCTCTACTAAAAATAACAAAAAAATTAGCTGGACGTGGTGGCACGTGCCTGTAGTCCCAGCTACTCGGGAGGCTGAGGCAGGAGAATTGCTTGAACCCGGGGGGTGGAGGTTGCAGTGAGCCAAGGTCGAGCCACTGCACTCCAGCCTGGCGCCTGGTGATGGAGTGAGACTCTGTCTCAAAAAAAAAAAAAAAAAAATCCACTTGCTATCAGTAATTATGAACTCATTTGCTATTTAGAAACAGTATTTGTATATTGCAGAAAATAATAAAAGTTTTAAAAGACAATTATATTCTGCTATAATGATTTCCATTTTCTCAAACGGTCTCTCAAGAATAAAATACATAAAACTGACATTATTTAAAAGGGCAAGACCACATAACATTTACAGCGGCAACTGTCAATACCCAGGGCCCAGTAAATGTGTGTCGCCTAATGGTTGCAAGTATTCTTTATCGTTTTCTTGTAAGCATATAACAGTTTCTCAAAATTATGATCTAAGTGAAAAAAGATAGCTTACAGCATTGTTCTGTTTCCGTGACTAACACAAGGCCCAAACCCTGCCCCACACTCGATAAACATTGATCAAGGATGATAGGTATTCCCCAGACCCCAGAGATGCTTTGAGACCAGAAATGCTGATGTCTCCTATTTCCACAGTTCTAAATTGGCTCTGAGCCCAGGGAGGTGAAAGACCCAATATTTGTCCAATTAATGTGGCACAGAGAAAGAGTCATTGAAGACCAATTTGCCTTATGTCTTACTTCAAGAGAAAAAGGAATCTTTCCAAATAATTTCGATTTTTAGAGAATGTTAAGAATGAGAGAAATTCTGAGCCCCTGCCTGTGTCCCCTGGTGTTTGGTTTACATCTTCCTTTGATTTGCATTTGGCCGGATTGTTATTGACAGCTATTGACTATTAATGATTATTAACATTATTGATGACTCTGACAACTCCCAAGAGGGGTTGCAGCTTTAGCCTTGACCCATGAAGTACAGCTGGTCTGAACATAACAAGACCTGGTTGAGATGGGCACTAGCTGTCACTGAGGCAGGCTGGCCAGGGAGGCACAGGAGGCGGAAAGTGCTTTGGGAAGAAGAAGAGAATGTATTGTTTGGGATTTTTTTTAACCACGCAAAGTCAGGTCATGGCCTGAAAGATCCCATATCCTCCTAGCCCCAGCCCCTGCCCACCTGCCTGGCCGAATCTTGCGGAAGTGCCCCCTGCCACACTCCAGAATACCAAACATACCTGGGTCTTTTTTTTTTTTTTTTTTTTTTTTCACAGACAGGGTCTCACTCTGTCGCCCAGCCTGAAATGCAGTGGTGTGATCTGGGCTCACTGCAACCTCTGCCTCCCAGGTTCAAGCGATTCTCATGCCTCAGCTTCCTAAGTAGTTGGGATTACAGGCGTGAGCCACCATGTCCAGCTATTTTTTTTTGTATTTTTAATAGAGACGGGGTTTTGTCATGTTGCCCAGGCTTTTCTCAAACTCCTGACCTCAAGTAATCCGTCTGCCTTGGCCTCCCAAAGTGCTGGGATTACAGGCCTGAGCCACCATGCCTGGCAGTAAGAAGATAATTGAAAGTAAATGTTAACATCGTTTAATTTAGTGCTCAGGGTTGGTGCGAAAGGACAAACCAGGCCCATGGACATGAACCTAGAAAGTGGGGCAGGATGAGTCCTGGCGGAGCCTCAACTTGTTTGTGTTGCTGTAACAAAATTCCACAGACTGTTATTTCTAAAGAACAGCCATTTATTTCTGAGAGTTCTGAAGCTGGGGAGTCCAGGATCAAGGTGCCGGCACTGGTGTGTGGTGAGGGCTGCTATCACTTCCAAGATGGCACGTGGGTGCTGTGCTGGGAACACTGTGTCCTCACAGTGTATACAGGATGGAAGAGTGAAAAAGGGACCATTTTTCCCTAAAGCCTCCTTTGTAAGGGCAGATCCACTCTTGAGGGCAGAACCCTCATGACTTCATGACTTCCTAAAAGTCTCCACCTCTTAATACCACCACATTGGGATTAATTTGCAACACTGACTTTGGAGAGGTCACATTCAAACCATAGCAGGTGGCCTCAGCAGGTTCTGTAGGAAGTTCCAGGCACTGCCGTCTTAGCAAAGCATGGGAATGCAGGATGATTGATGTCCCAGGGTGAGGCAATTGTCTTACCCAGTCTTCCTCATCCACTCCTGCTCTCATTTTTATACAGCAGTGAGTGATTTTAAAAAACCTAAATTCCATCTTGCCCCTTCAGTTCCTCCTGCAGTTCCCGCCGCACTCATTACGAAAACCAGCCACCATAGCACAGTGCATGAAGCCTTACGAGCTCCAGCCCCACCTGCCTCTGTGACAGTGTCTGGGGCTGCTTCTCCTGCCCTGGAGCTGCAGGCATAGTCTCATGCCTCTGTCTCCCGTGCACAATGGGCTGTTCTGCCCATCCTTCACTTCCTCTGAAAGGCTGCTACAGTCTTCTCACAGCTTGAGTGGCTCCTTTTCCTCAAGGTTCAGCTGAAACATCACCTCTTTAGTGATCTGACCACAACCCACGGTCACACACATACACACACAGCCACCCGCACACACACATTCATGGACGTCAATTCTCAGCCACGATGCAATACAGGGCTGTCATATCCTTCATGGCATTTATCGGTAGCTGACTGGTCTTGTTTGCTTATTCATTTATTTCTCTGTGAAGGCAAGGACTTATTTTTCTCATTTAAGGCTGTGTCTATCTCCTGGAACAAAATCGGCCACATGGTAGGTGCCCCCGTGTACACGTGCTTAATAATGAAAGGAATGAAGGAAAGGAGGAAGCAGGGAAGGGGAGGCATGCAGGAAAGAATTGGTAAACAAGTGAGAAGAACCACAGGCACGAGGTAAGCGCCTGAATCCGGGATGCTGGGGTTGTACCGACATGGACATCACAATCCTGACGTCCGTGCTGTGACTTAGAGTGTATGATCCCTGGACACACAGTGAGCAGGGACAGACCTGAGAGTTCAAGCTTTATTACTATCATTATAATCTTATTTATTAGTTTGGGACCTTGGACAAGGGACTTCAGTGCTCAGAGACTCGGTTTCAAGTAGGAATCATAATATCAGCCTCTTCATTTGGCTTCAGTGAAGATTAGGAGAATGAGATGGTGGTAAACACACAGGCCCACCCCTGACATGTATGAGGCCTGGGGCAAGCGCATAACCAGGTCTCTGCCAGCTTGGTTTGGATTCACCCAGAAGCAAGACCTGAGACAGGTGTTGGAGGGCCATCTTTAAATATTTATGGAGATGAAGAAAACTACCAGTAAAGGAAAGGAAAAGTGAGGCAAGGAAGGAACCTACATTATCTAGTGAGGAACTGAAGCAGGCAACTGGAGCTTCTACCCTGCTAGAGCAGCTCGGGGCTGCCTCCTCCTGGGGGTGAGGAAGGGACGTGTATGTACCAACACCCATCCGTGTCCCATGGAAGGCGGCTGGGTTGGGAGGTGTATGTATCAACACCCATTCGTCTCCCGTGGAAGGTGGCTGGGTTGGGAGGTGTATGTATCAACACCCATTCGTCTCCCATGGAAGGTGGCTCCTGCGAGCTTGGTTCCTCTACATTTTCCACCTGCTGTTCTGGCAGCAAAGCAGATTGCAGCATCAACACGAAGCCCCAAGGCAGGAGACGCAGCTCTCAAGGTTGGACGCCAGGCTGGGTACACCGAAGTGGAGAAGCCTCGGGAACATGGAGGTGTGCCAACAGCATCTGCTATATACAACATATGTCTAGATATTCAGAAGTTATAAATCAGGCTAACAAACTGATAAATAAAAGATGTTCTGTCCTACCACCGTGACAAATATACCTTCCTAACTACCTGGCATGTGAGGTAAGGATTCAGAATTCTCGGACTCAGATCCTCAGATGCTGCCTCGGAACCTGGCAGTCCCAGAAGAACCAGCCTGGGCCAACTTCTCTTCCTGCATCACCTCCTCGCCACACAAAAGGGCATGTGCCTATGGAGAGGTCCACCCACACTGATGGCTTCTGGAGTGCCCTCTGCAAACAGCTGCTGCCTGGTCTTGCCTTGGGTCCCGCAGGGAGTACACTGGCAGCGTGTCTCATCCTCACATGGGTGGACCCAGGAAAGAGGGATGCACAGACTTGGAAGTGGGTTTGTCCATTGGACAACACATCTTAGGGTCTTGCAATGGCAGACACTCATGGTGCCCGACCTGTAGCCCCCTAGCACTCACTGTAGCCCTGGGTATGGGCCTCACAGACTCCAAATGCGAGTGCCAGTGACTCTTTCTGGAAGTTTTCCCTGGTGGCCAGAATCCACTCTGCTCATCCATGGGCAGGCTGCAAGTGTGAGGAGGTAATGCCTCCTGGAGCCACCCCACCTGTGACTGACAGGAGATGGTGGACAAATGTCCCTGCCCCCTCCCCTCCTGTTGGGTTGTCTGAGGCTTGTTTCACACGGTCTCCTGGAGTTCTGAGTGGGACTCAGCCTGGCTGCCTGCAGTGACCCACCCCCATGCTCAGTAATGTACGACATATGTCTGCCTGCTGTCTCACTACCGCACTCTCCTGCACTGGTTCCTGGGATTCCCTTCCAAAATAAGTGCTTGCACCTGCAAGCTTATCTCATGGTCTAACACTCCTGGGCACCTGGAATGTTGGCTAGAAGGGGGTGACAGGCTGCAGGTCACCATGTCCCTTTGGCCCCATGATGCAAAGAAACAGAGTCCTCTAAAATGGCCCAGGGGCAGCCCCACCTGCCACTTAGTAAGAACCCATAAATGGTACTTGTTCTGTAATCATTGCTACCTTAAAACATTTTGAATTCTTGATGTTTTCAATTCTTGTCTGTTGTTCTTTCTGATACATACCAACTGTTTTTAATAAATGAAAGATAGCTGTGTTTGGGTGTTATTTTAATTAACAGTCTTCTTTGAAGTTTCCATGGAGAGCATTCCTTAAATGAGCTGAGAAGGCTAAACTGCCTCTAACTTTTCCAGAAGCTGAAGACAGAAGAAAGAAAGAAGATTACATTGTTTCTCCTCATTGAGAGCTGGAAGAGTGCATGTTAGATCTTTTGAGAAAAGCAACAGAATGAAGTGCATTTCACCACTGAGAAAGTAAATATAGGGCTTGTCAAATCAGTGGAGAGCTGGGTGACTTTTCTCCAAATAGGCTAGAATCTTCGCGACCTTTTTTAGAGCATGAGATGTTATTTTATAGCAAACAAAATTGCTGAGCAAAAATATTAATCAAGGGAGCATTTAATTACCATATCGTGTGCCCAGCCCTGTAGAGAATATAAAGTTACCCTTGGACGAGTTTTTGGTCCAGGTGAAGAGTTAAGGTGCAGTTGGTGGAATAAAGCAAGTGCTAAAAACGTGATTTTAGAAATAAGTGACTGGGCCAGGCGCGGTGACTCACGGGATTCCCACCACTTTGGGAGGCCGTGGCAAGCGGATCACCTGAGCTTGGAGTTCAGGACCAGCCTGGCCAACATGGTGACACCCCGTCTCTACTAAAAGTATAAAAATTAGCTGAGTGTGGTGGTGCATGCCTGCAATCCCAGCTGCTTGGGACGGTGAGGCAAAAGAATCACTTGAACCCGGGAGGCAGAGGTTGCAGTAAGCTGAGATAGTGCCATTGCACTCCAGCCTGGGTGACTGAGTGAGACTGTCTAAAAAAAAGGAAAGAAAGAAGTAACTGAATAAAGATCAATTCAGAGCAAGTTCAAGATTTTAAATATAGTTTGTATACATATGTTTTGGCAGGTGCAAACTAAATTAGAGCAAAATCATTCAGAATGCAGATAATTTCATCATCAAGAATTACTCTATGGAAGGAATTTTGTGAATGAAACACTGCAGTCCTGCTGAAATACTCTCACAGAGCCATGAAATGCTCCCTAATTGGAGCACTGAGTCCTGTGCTGACATTTGCGTCACCACGAAGGGGAGCACTGATGTGGGTATTTCGGCAGAAGCCACACGCTTCAGCCTCTGTGAAAAGTCAGTTGCTTGTGGTGTTTGTGTTCACTCAAAATGATGTTCCTAGCTAACGGAATATTCAGATGAAGTGGCTTCTTCTTTTTTTTTTTTTTTTTTTTTTGAGACGGAGTTTCGCTCTTGTTGCCCAGGCTGGAGTGCAATGGCGCGATCTCGGCTCACCGCAACCTCCACCTCCTGGGTTCAAGCAATTCTCCTGCCTCAGCCTCCCGAGTAGCTGGGACTACAGGCACGTGCCATCATGCCCAGCTAATTTTTTTTGTATTTTTAGTAGAGACGGGGTTTCACCATGTTGACCAGGGTGGTCTCGATCTCTTGACCTCGTGATCCACCCGCCTCAGCCTCCCAAAGTGCTGGGATTACAGGCGTGAGCCACCGCGCCCGGCCGAAGTGGCTTCTTCTTTTACCACTTTTCAAATGACTCAACTTCAATAAAGTGCAGTTAATAGTAAAACTGTGAAATATAATTTGATGGCATCATTGATTTCAGAAGACACAGGATTAGAATGTTTTAAGTGTTCCTCGAGAATGTGTTACTCATATTCATCCCAGACCAATGTCTCTCAACCTTGGGTGTGTGTTAGAATCAGTGTTTTTCAAATCCCAGTGTCTAAGCTCCATCCAAATTAAAACAATTTCTGGGATGAGGCCCAAACATCTGTACTTTTTCAAAGCCTTCTGGAAGCTTCTAATAGGAAGCCCAAGGTGAGAACCACAGTATTAGATAAAAGAAGGAACAAGTCAAGCACACTGGCACAAATTTGGCCAGATTCTATTGTACACGCACACTGTGCCTTCACAAAAGAAGCGAAATGACAGATATCGGACAGCAGATTTTGTGTTTTTTGTCATTTGTTTAATGAGAAGGGCATTTAGAAAACAAGGTTTTCTTTCTTTTTGTTAAGCTCTGAGGTCATTTGAATTTCAATAAAAAGAGTTTTTGATGGTTTGATTACTTGGCATGCCTCATGCATTCCCCTCCACACACACACACACACACACACACACACATACACACATACACACAAACACACACACAAACACACACACACAAACACACACACAAACACACACACACACACACACAGACACACACACAGTAAATATGTTCTCAGAGATAAAACCAGATGTTTGCCCTTTCAAAGGAGCATGCTAGGGAGAGAGCCAAATAACTGTTAAATAAGTCTTGAAAACCCAGGTGAAAAAAGGCTAATGAAACTTTTCAGAATTAACCTAAACCTAGGGTTGGTGGGAAAAAAAAAAAAAGATTGTTGTGTTTAAAATTAGTAAAACAACTTTGCAAGTACCTTCAAATTTATTCTCAGAATGTCTTTGAAACTGATAGACAAGTTTTCAGATGCTGATCTTTTTTAAAAGCTATTTTGCTGTACTACTTTCTTCCTTTGATTTTCTTTCATTATCAGAGTAGTACATATAATGAGTAAATTACTTTAAAAATTTCCTTAGAAATTCGGCAATCTACACCTCTTCCCACCCTCCTGATATGGTGTCAGCAACCTGGTGAAGTCTTCCACTTTTCTCTACGCTTCTACAAACATTTAATTTCCATTTACTTAAGTATTTAAACATATTTTTATTAAACTAGAGATACATATGATGCTGAAAAATACGCTTTTTCGTTTAATATGGCACGGGTATGCTTTGTTATGCCTTCAGATTGGTAGACAAAAGATTTCTATCACTGCAATTCTCATGCAATTCTATAGTATGTATGCAGCACAATAAATTCATTCCTCCACCGAGGGACATTCTGGTCACTTCCAGTTTTTCACCACACTAACACGAGGATGCAACATATGTGTAGGCACAGTGGAGATGGCTCAGCCGTGCTCCATGGCACCGGGGTCTCAGCTGGGACCGTCTGTGTGTCTGGGGGCGGGCTGAGACAGCTCGGCTAGAGCCATATGGCTGGGACTTCCTTCTGGCTGTCAGCTGGGTCCCTCGGTGCTACAACAGATGGCCTGTCCACATGACTGGCTCTGCATTCCTAACAACATGGTGGTCTTGGGTTTCCAGCTGGGAGAGGTCTGAGAGAATCAAGCCTCTGAGTTTTCATGCTTGCTGAAGTTCCAGCGGCCAACACAGGCCACTGGCCAAGCCCAGTACCAATGTGTGTGTCTGTAGGTAGTGCGGGGGGTGGGGGGAGGTTACCTAATGGTGTGAATAGTGGGTGCCTGATTCATTAAGGGCCAAAAAGAGCAGGCTGACTGTGTTCCAGGATATGTGCAGTTTTATATTTTTTATAAACACTGCCAGATCACCCTCCCAAAAGGTCGTGGCAATTAATATCACCAGAAATGTAGAAGACAGCTCACTTCCTAACTTGATGTTATTTCTTTAAAATTTGACAATATTATAGCTGACAACTATCTTTTAAGTTCCCATTTCCTTTACCATGAGTAAGATTGAAAATCTTTTCACGTATATATTAGTAAATTGCATTTCCTCTTCTGCAAATCGTTTGGTAACCTCTGTGGTTCCTCACTGCATGCAGAGTAAGCGCCAAAGTCTCTGCAGTGGCCCACAGGGGTTTGCACTGTCTGGCTCCCCTGTTCCTTCTCTGACTTGGCTTGGTGCCCTTCTGCACCTCCTGCACACCCCTGCGGCTCTATGCACCTTCTTCCTCTCCCTAGCATACACTAGGGCTTCCGGCGTTTGTTCCTGATACTCCCCTCTGCCTGGACTCTCCTCTGCCAGGAGGCTTGCTCAAATCTCTAGGACACAGCGAGAACTTTCTTCACTCCTCCCTTAAAATCACACCACCCCCGGCATTCTTCAAACCCTCATATTTGCTCTATTCTTTTTATGGCACTATCGTCTTCTCACAGACCATAAGGTTAACTTATTCACCATGTTCTTTTCTATACTCCCACCTTCATAAGATGTAATCACCATGAGGACAGGCATTGCTTTCATCATACTTTGCCATTTTATATGCTCCTATTTCCTCAGTTTCATGCCTGCCATGGTGGGAACTCGGTACATATGTGAGTGAGCAATGAAGGCCAGGCATGTCCGGCCAGGATTCCACCCGCCAAGAAACTCCAGATTCTGATACTCTCTCCAGAGAAGTTCGACCAGTAAGAAAGATTATCTTTCTTCCAGAAATCAGGAAGTATAAACAATAGCCCAGGATCCTTAAATGTGAGGCCAGTGTTGTTTTTTTTTCTTTTTAAACTAAGCTTTTTTACATGGTACAATGTCATTCTACTCCCCTTAATGAAAAGAGAGTGGTCTTCAGCATGCCTTTCAACAAATGAAATCGGATTCATTTAGTGTTCATTGATTAAGCATCAGCCCTAGACTGGGAATTGTGTTGGGCTCTTGGAATTCAAAAATGATTTAGAGAATACGCTTGTCCTTAAAGAACTTTGTCTAAACACTGGGTACCACAGATGGTCTCAACTAACTATAGTGTAAGGCACAAAATGATGCCCTAGAAGTCCACGCAGAACGTAAGAGAACAAAGAGGAGGGACCAATTAATTCTGCTCCAGCGGCAGCCACAAATCTATCTTCATGCATGTGTAGGTGTTTTTTGTAAGTATTTTTAACATATTTTAAAAGTCAGTGTGAGTTTGGAGGGGCAAGATGCCAGATGCACACACAAAAAGACAAGCAGGTAGCTTCTTATTCTAGCTGCAATCCCTTTCAAGGAACACTTCTTTCTAAAGCTCGGATTCTCAAATTAGGAGTCAGCGTCCTGCAGAACCCTCTCCCAAATTTGAAGGGAGGGGACCAGAGCACATTCCAGCCTCTGATCTAAAGAGTGGAAAAGGACGTACTGAACACAGCAACTTACCTAGTCAACTCTGAAACCAGGACAGTCTACATGCCAAAATGCTCTCTCAGCAAATCTAAGAGGATTTGGGATGTGGGGTGGAGAGAAACCCCTGTGTGTCCCGGTCTATTTCTAAATGAAATACTGGGCTGCATGTTCCGAACTGTTCCAGAAATCAAGGGCCATTTAAAAGTCAGCCTTGTTTAATTTTATTTCCTGAGTCTACCTATATAGTCATGCAGTGCACAGTGATGCTTCTGTGAAAGTTGGACTGTACGTGAGACGGTCCCATGAGATTATAATGGAGCTGAAACATTCCTATCACCTAGTGATGCCCTAGTCATCATCAAGTTGTAGCCACCATGCCCAGCTAGTTTTTTAATTTTAGTAGAGATGGGGTTTATCCATGTTACTTTTAAAAAAGTAATTTAATGTAGCGTAAGTGTCCAGTTTTTATAAAGTCCCCAGTAGAGGATAGTCATCTCTGGGGCCCTCACATTCACAGACGGCTCACTCACTGACTTAGCCAGAGTGACTTCCAGGCCTGCAAGATCCATTCATGGTAAGTGGCCTATGCCATGGTAAGTGGCCTATGGTAAAGGGCACCTTTGAAAAATCTTTTATACCATATTTTTATTATAACTTTTCTATATTTAGACATGTTTAGATAGACAGGAACTTACCATGGTGTTAGAGTTACCTACCGTATTCAGTACAGTAATGTGCTATATGGATTTGTAGCCCAGGAGCCACAGGCTGTATACCACAGAGCCACAGGCTGTATACCACAGGGCCACAGGCTGTATACCACAGGGCCACAGGCTGTATACCACAGGGCCACAGGCTGTATACCACAGAGCCACAGGCTGTATACCACAGGGCCACAGGCTGTATACCACAGGGCCACAGGCTCTATACCACAGGGCCACAGGCT